>QANU01057582.1:80460-126264 GCA_003254905.1 Nissolia schottii | reverse complement strand
TTTTTTTTTTTTTTGACATGATTGATACCCCATTTTTTCAACACTATTACAGTGCCTACACGAAGTCTGATGTACCCTTAGATAAAGCTAATTAACAACGCCCCCTCAAGTTGGAGGATCCAGAATGTTATGGGTTAATTGAGCTGGAGCAACATCTGCTGGATTTGTCAATGAATCTGCAAGCTTTTTCTGACCTGACATTAGTGATGTTGATCCTTCTCTGTAGAACTTTTTCACTATCCATCTCTTCATGTTCTTGCATGAAAAATTGGGTTGCATACAATACTTCGATATAATGTTAGCACGTGGATGTTAAAGAATTTAGCCTATAGGTGTTCGCTAATGATGTACTGTATTGGTCATTTATGCAATTTCTGTGTATACATCATTTCACCTAGTCTTATATAGCCTTACCAAGTGCAGTGCAAGTAATTTCTAAATCCGAACTCTGTAGTTCTTTTTGTATTAACATGTATATATCCTTTTGTCATTGAAGTGAATATTTTCAAGTCGTAAGATACTACATAGAAATCGTTATATTTATGCGTTCTGTTAGTTATGACTTATGATTATAGATAAATAATTTTAAATTATCAAAAATAATTGTGAGGTGCTAGATAGCACGGTTAGTGGTGGCATTTTTTTGGATTTGTCTAGCTTTCTTGTGCATCGATTCAAAATGTTTGATAATTGATATTCATGCAGGGAAGCTTATCTGGGCAAAGACAAGGACAACCTGTATTTATCACCAGACTCGAAGTATGTTTGTACTTTTCATTGGGCCAAGTGAAAGTCATGTCTCTATATGATGGCCTTCTCAATCTCATTCTTTATAATGTAAATTGATGTAATTTTATTACCACTGGCTAGTTTTGATTTGTAAACCTGATGCATAATTTCTTGTTGCAGGGTTACAGGAATTCTTCTGCATCTGAGACGTAAGTACTGGAATTTGTATTATTTCTTCCCAGAAGAAATCTAGAGAATCTTATATGTTGTTGGTCTATAATACTATTGTCTCTCTAATGCTTTCTTTTTGGCGTTGAGTTGCTTTTGATCTTTTAAAATAAGTTTCAAAGTAGTTACCGAGTTGACCCCATATTTGTTGTGTTGAAAGGTTTGAGTTTTTCGGTGATGATTTGTGGAAGACCATCTCTTAATGCTGCTTAATTATAATGTAATAAATAATTGTGCTGAGATAGTTCATAATTGAGTTTTAATAATTGATCACTGAAGGTGTTGCCATGCTATATATTTGGATAAAAAAAGAGTGAGACTTGTCTGCAGCATTGATGCTTTCCAGTAAAAAGCTACATTTTCATAAAAAATAAGTGCTTTCTTTTGTTTACATGTTTTGGTGCTTTACACTTTTGTTATTATTTATTCCATAAAATCATTATTGATCTTTTGACGACGAGTGATTTATTTTGCCTAATGTTCAGTTTCCATACACCTCGTCTATGCTACTCTTTATACATGGTCATGGCAGGCATTTAGGCACAAAATGCAGTCCTTGCTTTCTGTGTCTCAGACCATTCTGTAATTCCTGTGTATTGGAGTGATATTAATTCATTAGCTGGTCATTTTTTGCCCCTTTTTTTTTCTCTTAAAGCTGTTTGATAATCCAGTTTAGTGCTGAAAATGAAATAAATTTCATCCTGAAATTGATTTGGTGGTGTTAAATATGTGCCAATAGTGACTTAACGTGTGCAAGTGAGACAACAGTGACTTAACATACGCAAGGGATAAAGGTGTTTGTTTACTTGGAGGCCACTGAATGCTTCAACAGTGATCTGTATTTAGATTATTAAAACACTTTAGTTAGTTGTAACATGGCCTCATTTTATTTTATTAGATGACACTTGTATTTAATTCACATTCAGCACTTTATCAGAAGCTTTATATTTTTTCCAAACTCTTTAATTTCTAGATTTACTGACATACTACTTTGCTGTTCTCAGGCTTGCAGCAAACTGGCCCCCAGTAATGCAAATAGTTCGGCTTATATCGCAGGATCACATGAATAACAAGTCCGTCCTTACTTTTAATTTTTGTCTTGCTTTTGTGTGTTTATCAGTCTATATTGGTCTTACACTGCTAATTTTACAAAAACTGTGACATTAGGCAATATGTTGGAAAGGCAGATTTCCTAGTTTTTCGGGCTATGAACCCTCATGGATTTCTTGGTCAGCTGCAGGAAAAGAAGCTGGTAAGTTATGCATCCAAACTAGTGACACTTAAATAATATCCTAATTGTATCCTAGAATGTTAAAGAGTATCATAGATGATTTCTTATGATTGGTTTCCGCATATCTTTTTATTCCATAATTTATTTTCTTATTTAACTAGGATTTGGAGTCTAGCATTATCATAAATTGTTAATAGGGATTGTCTTCTATCATCATATCATATCATTTGACACAAGCGAACATTATGGTTAGGGTCTATGTTTAGAAGATTTTAACAGAATTGAAAGGACTGGAATTCAAAATTTTATGCTTTTAGGGTCTACCTTTATAATGTGTCTTGGATCTAATCTTCCCTTTGACTTTTATGCCACAAAACCTAGCCGTTGTTGTTGGATAGCCCAAAGACACAAGCTCTACACTGGAATCCCATACTTTCTATGTGTGACTCAAGTTGCATACCTTGCAATCCCTGCGCTCACACAAACTGGCTATGTACTAGCCTCTTTTGACTAGTCTCGGGAAAACACTGCAATGCCGAATTCACCATCTGTGCTGCTCGATTGCAGCTGAGAGACATTGGTGAAGGCCCTCATACCAATTGATGAGAACCTTGTGAGAACCACACCACAAAAGCTAGTAGCCATTTTAGTTGGAGAACAGAAGGCTGCATACTAATACTTCCGGTGTGCGACTAAGTCCGATACATTGCAATTGGTTCCTAACAGCAGGATACACGACAGACATTAGGGTAGCCAACAAGACCCACAACTTAGAAATTTTATTACTGGGCGGTGGGCACAATGATTAAAGAGTAAATCAGAGTTGGGGACAGAATCTCATTGACACCAACGTGAAAATTAAAATGCTGTAAATTGTGTTCGAAGGCCTTATCTGATTCCATTCAACATACATGTGGAGTGTGTGTCATATCTATTGCTCAATTTTCATTAAAAGTTATTGAGTGCAATAAGTATACTCCACTTACTCAGAGAGTTAATGGATCCCCCCGACCTCTCTCCCCCCTCTCCCTCCCNCCCCCTCTCTCTTCTTCCCTCTCCCTCTCTCCCTCCATCCCTCCCTCCCTCCCTCTCCCTCACTCCCTCTCTCTCTCTCTCTCATATCATTTTCAAGTTGAAATTTTGCTCAATATGATGATAATAAACAAAGGGAAGATTAGATCCAAGATACATTATAAAGGGTTACATCATTTTGTCCAGGGTGAACTGACATTCTTATATGAATATATTATGATGACATGATTGTGGTAGCATGAAATTCAAGAAGATCCTTAAAGCTTTCGCCAAAGCTATATCTTATCTGTATGTTAAGAAGGAAATGCACTATGGGAATCACAAACACTAATACGCAATCGAAGCAGTTGCTTGGCTGGTTTTTGGCGAGGGTCCTTCCATGGCGATTGAATAACTTAATATCATTCTTTAGATAATCAAATATTAATTTTTTAAACTCATCGTGGAGTGGCTGTCTTAAAACACCAGGGTGAACTGACAAACTTCTTATATGAATATATTATGATGATGCCGTAACAAATTACAACGTTAATGATTGTGGTAGCAAGAAATTCAAGAAGATCCTTAAGATTTTGCCAAAGCTATATCTAATCTGTATGTTAAGAAGGAAATGCATTGTGGGAATCATGAACACTAATACGCAATCGAAGTGGCTGCTTGGCTAGTGATTGGGGAGAGTCCTTCCACGGGGATCGAAGAACTTATTCTTTAGATAATCAAATATTAATTTTTTAAACTCATTGTGGAGTGACTGTCCTAAAACACCAGCCAAGCAACTGCCTTTGTCCTGATTGCGTATTACAAGGTTGTAGTGATCAAGCTTCTTGTGGTCCATTTTCTTACCATACCGATAAGATATAATTTTGGCAAAACTTTTAAGGATCTTCTTAAATTTCTTGTTACTACAATCAGTAATGTTGTAATATCATAATACTCGCAGGAAGTTTGCAGTTTCCACAAAATGATTTATCTCATTTGTAATGTATCTTGATCTAATCCTCCTTTTAATTGTTTAAAGATACACTTCTCATTATCATTGTGAGCAGAAGTTTTGAGTATTGTTCTGAAGTTGGAATTTTGCCCAATATGATAATGAGAAACGTTGTAATTTGTCCACTTCTATGATTTGTTTCGCTAATATGAAATTTTCAAGATCAGTAATACCTAAGTTATATTGTTGATGCTGAAACTGATGCAATCTAGAATCCCTTGTCAATCAATCTGTCATTGTCAGAACATAGTATGTCTTGAGATGTGTTAGTAAGCCTTATATATTGGGAGTTCCATCCAGGTCTGGATGGCTACTGACCTGAGAGTATTGTCACCAGATGTAGGCATCATGCAGGTTGACTCTTTTTTGTTTTTGGTTTACAGGAAGATCTACTTTACATATTATAGAGGTACTCTGGATTTGTAGGTTACATCAAATTTAATGTTATTACCTATTGGATTTATGAGACAGACATCCAAAGAATTGTGTGTTCAGTTGTTCGAATGAGTTAGATCTCAAACTTATAATTTTTCAAGCCTACACTATGCTTATGGACCATTGATTTCATATTTTTCGTTTTTATTTATTTTTTTTATTGATTTCAGTGTGCAGTTATCCAATTACCATCACAGACGTTGCTACTATCTGTTTCTGACAAAGCCTGCCGCTTGATTGGGATGCTTTTCCCCGGGGTAGCATTTTTACTTCTTCTAACCAAAAAAATATTAATTGTTGAGCTCAGTGCTCTATTATAAGTCATGAATCGATCATATCTTGCGTATTTACTTGAAGCTTTGAATCCTAACAGGATATGGTTGTATTTAAGCCGCAATTGTCCAGTCAGCAGCAGCAGCAAATGCAACAGCACCAGCAGCAAATGCAACAGCAACAGCATCAGCAAATGCAATCACAGCAGCAGCAGCAGCAGCAGCAGCATCTTCCGCAGTTGCAGCAACAGCAACTTCCCCAGCTACAACAGCAACAGCAGCAGCAACTTCCCCAGCTACAACAGCAACAGCAGCAGCAACTTCCGCAGCTGCAACAGCAACAGCAACAGCAGCAGCAGCAACATCCGCAGCTGCAACAACAGCAACAGCTTCCTCAGGTCCAACAGCAGCAGCTTTCCCAACTGCAACAGCAGCAACAACTCCCTCAACTTCAGCAGCAACAACTCTCACAGCTGCAGCCGCAGCAACAGCTTCCACAACTGCAGCAGCTGCAGCAGCATCAGCAACTTCCTCAGCAGCAACAAATGGTTGGGGCAGGAATGGGTCAATCCTATGTTCAAGGTCCTGGGCGGTCACAGTTGGTCTCTCAGGGACAAGTTTCATCGCAAGGAGGAACAAACATTGGTGGAGGGGGCTTCATGAGTTAGCTTAATTTCTTCATGTTGTTCCCCCACAACAGAGGCAAGATATATATTGGGGCGCTATTTATATTGTTCTGGTGTCATTGTGAACATGATGTGACTTATGCTCGTGGGTTACAGATTATAGCAATGAGTGACAGGTCCAAATTACAGATTAACGGTATTATGATCGTAAGATTTGCAATTTAGCCATCAGACGCGGGGAGCCGACATTAGAGTTGGTTAAAAGGTTATTGGAAGTGCCATGTTGTATAGAAAATCTTGCGTGCATAGTTATTATGCTGGGCCGAGTGATCAACTCGGCCGCACTGGTTAACTAGTGAATTATTGAGTTACTTGCTCATTTAGACATAATTAAATGAAGGGTTAATTATATCCGCTTCTCTTAAAGTTTATCAAAATTATTTTCACCTTTTTCCTAGATTTTAAAAAAATTACTTACCTCCTTTATTTTTAAATAATTCTTAAAATTTGAACATTATCCTTTTCTTTACCAACACCCGAATAACCCGTCTTCTATGGTGGCAATAGTAACTATCATCAGCACTAACCATCCACCCCCTTTCCCTCCCTTCTCACCCTCAAATTTGAATAATTGACTATTTTCATTTACTAAACTCGTTTATTGTAGATGATGTTCCTTAATCCCTTAAATTCCTCTACCCACCCTCAAAATAAGAAATCCAAATATTAATAATAATTTAGATTTTAAATTACTTAGTAATTCACGTTGACTTATTTGATATGATATGGTTATTAATAATTTACATTGCTTTCGAAGTGATAATGTAAACCACCTCTATGGGGATATCTATCTGAATTATTCTTTTCTAGGTAATTTTAAAATTTTTATTTTAACTAAAATACCATCAACCCTACTAATACAAACATTCATCTCTCAATATGATCATTGCATACTATTGCCCCCACTATCGTCACAACTACCACTTGTCACCCACCACTACCGATTATCGCCATCACCTACCAATCATCGCTACCACTGCCACCACCACCTCCT
The DNA here is from genome assembly GCA_003254905.1 of Nissolia schottii. Classification (NCBI taxonomy): domain Eukaryota; kingdom Viridiplantae; phylum Streptophyta; class Magnoliopsida; order Fabales; family Fabaceae; genus Nissolia; species Nissolia schottii. Next base: position 119,666 of record QANU01057582.1, on the reverse strand, counting down.
CCAATGTCACCACCACCCACCCTCACCACCATCACAACCATCGCCACCACCTAGCATCGTCGCCACCGTCATCGCCGCCACCATTAACGCCACTGTTGTCACCACCGTCGCCATCGCTACCACCCATAGCCACCACAACCGCTATCACCAGCTACCTATCACTAATGCCGTCACAACCACCGCCAACACCTACCACCCACCTCCAATGTTGCCTCCGGCTCTACCACCACCATAACCACAATCGCCACATTCCAAATGATGATGATGAAGAAGAAAACGGTAATATAAATTTGCAGTTACATTACCTGTGAATATCAAACACAACAATATAACATTACTAGTAATTCAAAAGGTAGTAGTAATCTTTTTTAAAGGCAGTCTAAATTACCAGCAATCTTGAGAGGCAGTATACCAATCGCTACCTAAGTTCCCAAAATCTTCTACCAGAGCCACTGTAAGAAGTTAGAGCAGTCATGCAATGGCAGGGTAGACCAGGAGAGTGTGCGATAGGCCGAGGAGAAGGGGGGTCTGAAGTGGGAAGGCTCTGAATGAAGGTGGTAGTTGCGTCATCCTTCGCAGGTGGTAGTTTCGTGGTTAGCGGGTCTAAGGTCGTGACCACTAGGGCGGCGACGGTGCTGCGACGATGGAAGTGCACAACGATGGCGGTGGATCAAGGGAGCAGCGGCGAGATGGGCTACAAGTGTGGCCGCCATCACATTGTGTTGCTATAGATGAAAAAAAATTGTATGCTTTGTTTGTGTCATAGTTAAAAACGGAACTTTGTTGGTGGTCTGTCCGACAACGTAAATCTTTATATCATTCTAGGATTTTTCTTCTTTCCATCTTTATTTTTGCTTCTTGGTTTTCTTCCTTCCGTAGAGTTCTATTGTATAATTTGCATCGGTAAACAAATTAGAAATTCTAGGTTTTAATCATTTCTAATGGAGATTTCCATATTAAGGGCATGAAAGTCATTTCATACCTATAAATTACGCAGAAGGGAGGTTAGTGTATGATCTTTTATTACGGAGGTGAGTGGTTTTTTAAAATCTAAGAGAGAGGTGAGTGTAATTTCAGTGAACCACAAGGGAGGTAAGTGTAATTAACCCTTAAATAAATATATTAAAGTATATTAATTTAAAAAAAAATAAAAATGTTACATGTACATCTAATTTTATACACTCATACATACATCATTAATAGTGCAAAAATTTTATTCTCATGAGTGCACAAACATTACAAACTTATAGATGATATTCTCAATTATACTAAATTAAGTGTACAAGCATTACCTGCATTAAAACATAAATTTTATGTATATAAGTATAGGGTGTATATAATGTATATTTTTTTGTGTACGTGTAGCAGGACTCTTAAAAAAAATACAATGAAATGAAAAAACGAATTAGAAATTTAAATAATTTTAGTATAAAATAAATATTATTATTGACATATCAAAACATAACAGGACTTGTAGTTTGGTGTCAATGATTTCTTATAACAGTAATCATGATTTTTGAGCTCATTTGTAATAATACTTTAGATATGACAATATATATATTATTAATGGAATACAATATCACAATTAAAGATGTGACTTCTAGTGCACGGACAAATATATTCTCAAGCATGAAGCTCTCCAACTTTTCAGAAAAAAATGTTTGTGGATAGGACTGGTAGTCTAAAACGGTGCAACTATCTAATTTTAAGGCATCGTCTCTTCTTAAGTCGGTCACTAAGGAGGAAGTTTGGGAAGCACTGAAATGCATGAAGGCTTTTAAAGCCCTAGGGCTTGACGGTTTCCAACTGTTTCTCTTTAAGCGTTATTGGCATATCATCAGGAGTGTTGTTTGGGTCTTATTCTTTGTCCCTTCTCTGCAATGGTAGCTGTTTGGTTGCTTTCCCCTATACTTTTCTAGGGGTGGCTTATGGATCTCATATTTTCTTTGTTGATGATATTATGATTTTCTCGAAGGCTCGGGCTAATCAAATTAGAACTATAATGAATGGGTTGCAGGTTTTTGAGAATGCTTTCAGAATTCATGTGAACATTTTTAAGTTGTGTGAAATTGTCTCTAAGGCTACGTTGAGAGATAAGAAAATGAAGCTGGAGGCTATTTCCACCATTCGGGAGATATCTTGGATTTAACCATATTCAAGGGAAGGCTTCGTAACTCTGAATTTCAGTTCTTGGTTGAAAGAGCGAAAATAAATTAGGCTCTTGGAAATGTCAATTTCTTAATAAACCAAGCAGGATGACGTTGACCAAAGTAGTTCTTACTTCTATGCCGGTTTATACTACGACCACCTCTTGGTTACCCCCCCCACAAGTTTGTGAGGATCTTGATCGCATCGTGTGAAACTTCATACGGGGGCGAGTGTAACGCTTCACTTCTTTTAGTAATTATTTCACGAATTGGATAATTATGTGAGAGTGATTTAATAGAATTTAGAATTTAAATCACTATGCTGTTTTAAGAATAATTATCAAGATAAACGTTTTAAATTCTTTTGGAAATTTGCGAGTTCTCAGAATCAATTATCTTTTGTTACAGAAATAAATTAATCTCTAAACGGTATTGGTGAAACATATTTTTATGTAAATTGATTCACAAGTACCAATGATTAATTTAATTTTTTCATTAAAAAAATTTATTGATGATGTTCTTATTATAATTTTTTTTTTTATAGAATTCTCATTTAATCACCACCCATGGTGACACACATTACTGCACATACATGAAAAATTATGAGACAGCTCACATGCCACGGTCAAAACTCAGCTTAAGACCAGCTGAAGCACCACGGACAGCCTCCTAAGATTGGACAAGCCGATAGCATGCATGGTGACAAGTCACCTTGTGCACATGGCTTCCTTAATTCCTTGTCTTTTACAATTAATTTTATTCCAAACTTCCTCTAATTTCAGCTCAGCAAACTGAGTTAAAAAGCTCAGCTCTGTTACACATTTTCATTCAATTCTTTGCTTATAAGTTATAAGCATACAACCGTAACAATGCCTATTTATAGGTTAGGCAGATAATTAAGACAATAATGACAGAATAAATCTAATAGCAAATTATATCAATCTAAATCAATCTAAAATATAATCTATAATATGCTAGAATGTTGTAGTATCTTAATATATTCTAACACCCCTTCAAGCTAAAACTCATCTAGATTTAAGTTTGTCATAATTAAATGGCTATAGTGTTTGCATGGAAGTAAAAAAGTCCTGTTTGCATGGAAGTGGACGAGTCATGTCTGCACGGTGGCGGATGAGCCGTGTCTGTACGAAGGCAGACGTGTTCATAGAAGCAACCACTAAAGTTCCTAGCTCCTAGAAGTCTTAAACCTTCGCTCAGGCCTCTTCGATCTTTATTCAATGTCTCAACTGTTGCATGTGAATCAAGTCCCAACACGGGAACAATATCAAATGCTTAACCGCCACTGGGCAAAAGCAATTCTTAGAAGAAACCACCAAAGTTCCTAGAAGTCTTTGACCTTTGCTTGGGCCTCTTCGATCCTCCAACATCTTAATGGCTAGCTGCGAATCAAATCCATAAGGCTATACCAACAAACTCAATTAGATTTTAACCAATCTTTAACCAGGCAAAAGTTAAATTTGAGGCTTAACCATTGGAAGCAAAAATCAAAGCCTCACAACGGGCTAATCAAATTATGAATCATTTCACTTGAAAGTGATCAAAACATACATCATCACTGACCACAACAACACCTTGTGCACCTCTTGAGCAGGGATACCTATGGTGAATCGGAGATGGAAGTGGGTGAGGTTGCAGTGCAGTCAATCCGGGTCGTGTTACTTATTGAACTTGCATCACAGCCTATCTCACGGAGGGTGAAACACCCCTGCTAGCTGCTTATCCATATGTCGTAAACAATGCTCACAGGGTTATTTTCTGCTTTGGTTGGGTTACTTCTAGCCTCTACTTTTAGCTTCGTAAATATTTCTTACTTGAAAATATGGACCCATTTGAAAATCGTTCATTTGCTTTACCAATTTGTAAACTAGNAAATCTCTCTTAAATTATTCTCACATTATTTTCACATTAGTGTATTTTACAGACTCCTTTGAGTCACCCTTAAGTTCTAAAAATAGCCTAATACTAACCCAAACGCCACCAAACTTCACGAGATCGCAAAATTATTATTTTTACCCAATACGATAGACATTAAATAATTTTCTCGAATTTTATTTCATTTCTATCTCATCTTTTCTTTATTAACATGTTCTTAATTATTTATTAAGTGGAATTTTTTTGTAACGGAAAAACTTGGGTTGTTACAGTGATCACGAGAGCCAAATAACAAGTCCATTTCAGTAGGTCCGAGGGACATACTGAAGATGGAAGCCCGCCACAGGTGGTGTCGATATGGCATACCTGCAAGGTGTGCGGTTATCATGCCCAGGACAGTCGAAAGAGGGCAGTGCTAGGTGGGGGTACAATATCCGCCCACTGCCGAGGGTCAGAGAGGACACGCGGCAGGTGGAAGCCCACCGCAGGAAGGTCGAAAGAGGGCTTACACTGGGGGTGTGCGGTTATTCCGTCATAGCAGGATCGAAAAAGGGCAATGCTATGGTGGGAATAACAAGTATTCCAAAAGCATGTTCATTCTGTTGTGCATTATTATATGTAAATGTTATTCTGTAATTTACCGTCAAGAGAACGCTCGAGACGGCTATATATGTAAACGTTATGTTAATAAGCACGAGAACGTAGTAAACAAGAGTAGTTCCCCTATCACCTAGTAATGTAGATAAAGCCATTCAGAACTTAGGCCAGATAATAATCAGTAGGGTGTTAGTATATTTGCACACTTAGAAATCTCTGAGCGGCCTGAAGTCCGACCTAATATGACACGGGATCCACAGGAGCCAAAGTTATTTCCACTGAGAACCTACCGTTCTCACCCCCACTACCTTATGACTTCAGGGACATATGATGACTCATACTACGAGGACGCTGATGAGCAGACCGAGGGGCCATGAGCGGTCGTGTCAGGATGGTTGCCCAGAGATAGCTGGATACTGGGATTTTGATCAAGGGTCTGCTATGTAGTGTTCCAGTAGCCCTTGCATTCTGATATTTTGTATTTTGGATTATGTAGATGCTACTCTTGGATTATGTATATGTTATTGGTACTAACTTAATGTAAGTATAATTACATGATCTTTTGATGGACCGAATGTATGTATATGTTATGCCTTATCATCATATTGTTATCCGCTAAGCCCAAAGGCTTTACCGCTTGTTATACTTGTTCTTTCTGACGCATGGCTCTATTTTTGTAATTAATCAAGGCAAATGAAAAGTTTAAAATCGGTCCTTATTTTCTTAATCAACTATTTGCGAAATTAACTATGGACTAAGGTATTCCCACCAGGTAGTGAACAACCTAGTGAGCTTTGCATACGACTTAAGCGTATGTGGTTAGCTAGGGTGTTTCACATACTCCGCCTCAGTGTCCTAGTCGTGCTTCCTTGGAATCATAAGTGAGTAAGGGTGAGAACGTTTCGTTCTCAATGGGAAAGCCTAAGCCGTAACTATCGTTTCCTTTCTCAGTTATGATCCAGGCCACTCAGGAGATCTCTAAGTGTCATGCATACTAAAACCCTACTGATTATTTATAGTCATACTAGTCCTGAGCAGCATTATCTACGTTACTAGGTGACTTGGAGAATCTAATCTACACATTACCTAGGGTTTCGTGCTTGTAACTTATTCGATGGAGTACTGTGATGTCCGCTTGTAACATCCCGCTTTTTCCCTTATCAAAGACTTCGCGAAATAAACATAAAATATTGCTTAAAAACAAGTTGGGAAGGTTAGGAGGAGGATTCTTAGGCTAGAAACTTTCGCGGAACATAAGGTTTTGCCGCCGCATGAAATTTCACAAACGGCAGAAGGGTGATTGTCTGTCATGGGAAATTACCGATGCGTCACAGGTATCTGTAAAGAGTATTCCTCCGGAAAAAAATTCACAAATTCCTTTGACTAACCTTAGTTCCATGTTAAAGAAAATTAGGGGATCGCGACGGTATGATCAGAATATTTTTCGGACAACCGTGCGCGACGCACTGAGATAACGAGTGCTTAAACACGAGCGAAACAAGACTGGGAGGACACAAAATCTGAATTCCCCACGTGCATGAATCGGATTTTTGGAGAAAAATAATAAAAAATTTATATTACTATTCATTGATTTGACCCTTCATTTATCTAATTAATTAACTAATTAAATAATTAAATTAGAAATGGCAAAACAGTAAATATAGGAAAGGGCAAAATGGGAAAGTAGTGGTAGATTTCATGGCTATAAATAGCCAAGCCATCAGCCCTCTTAGTCTCACATACACCCTCTGGAGAACCGAAACTCTGCTCGTGTGCGCCGCGGTTACGTTGCCTGAAGACCAACTGACGCTTGGACAACGCTTGGGGCTTAGAGGACTACTCTCTTCCACCTTCTTCATCACCCAACAAGCTCTAAGGAAGTGGGTAACTTAGGCTACTCACCTCCTTGGTGTTCTTGAATGCTTATCTGATAATATGTTTGCATGTGAATGATATTGATGTTTTAGGATGTTTGGTTAGGATTGATTATGCATGGACATGTTAGGATGATCCTATGGGCTGAGTGATCAACGGAATGTTGTGGTGAAAACTTGGAAAGCTTGAAAATGGTTGGAAAGAAAAGAAAATCCCTCGGGTTACAGGTGGCACTGAGCAGCCTGAGCTTTCTCTGGAGCCTAACACGAGAGGAATTACGTGGTGGGATGAGTCAGGTGCAGGACGCTGAGCAGTCTGTGACCTGGACGCCACGTAAGTTGGATAAGGATGGCTCGGAACCTGTGGGAGCTCAGAGGATCGCTAAGCGGCTAAGCATAGCGCTGATCAGTCAAGGGCACTGAGCGTTCCTTCAGAACGCTGAGCGGCCATAGGCGCTGAGCAGAGATGTATGGCATTGAGCGGCCTGAGAACCTTAGGGCTCTAACTAGACTTATCCAAAAGAGAGGCATGTTGTTGCAAGCCAAGGGACTCACGTTATCCCATCTACATTACTCCGCTACCCCAGAATAAGAATTTAGGGAGGAACAGGAAATTAGCAAGTGCATGCATCATGAAGAACTGTTGCCATACGGTTTAGGGCAACCATAGATCACTAGAGTTGAGTAACTTAATGTTCAGAAATGATAATTGAATATAGGGAACTGGTGAATTCTTGAGAAGTCCCGGCCACCAAGGGTCGGTGTCCTTGAAGAAAAGACATAGTTATGTAATAGGAAATCCTTCTCTTGGCACGTCATGTAACATCCCGATTTTTCGTTAGAGAAATATTCGTAACATATAAATAATTAATTAATTTTCTAAGCATGATTAGGGAAATAAGATGGAAAATTTTAGCTAAAATATCCCTAGAAATTTGGACGTGTCGCGGTAGAAAATTCGGCAGATAACCGAACAGCCGTTGTTCGCCAATGAACCTTTGGCACGCAAAACGGTGTCCGTGAAAATAATCTCCCGGAGGAAAATTTCACAAACACCTTTAATATTAATACTCTTAGGTAGAGGGGAATTAGAGGATCGCGGCGGTATAAACGGAATATTTTTTGGACAACCGTGGGCGACGCACCGACACTGCGAGCGATAAAACACGAGCGAACCGGGAGCGGGAGAAAATAAAATCTCCCCAGCAGCATGGGGAAGGGCAGCACGTTTTTTTGAGGAGAATTTAGTCAAAAATATCCCCTAATTTAAGCTTCCAAACATCTCATCACCTTACCTCTTCACATCAAGCCCATACCTTCAACTATTCACTACATTTAATTAAATCCTAAAAATCAACTAAATTCCTCTCCATTTCAGCCTCCCATAACCGAAGCCTCCCCATCTCCCTTGAGACAAATTTCATCTCTTCAAACCTCCATAGCTACACCATAAGCCAAACTCCAAGAAACACCATTGTCTCCAAAGCAAAAATCAAGCATTCCTCCACTATTTTCGTTCCCAAAAACCGAACCCACAAGCCCCACGCTCCCTCATCTTATTCTAATTTTCTTTCACTAAAAATCTAGAGAAGAATCCTCACCTTGTTCTCTCTAGAAAACCCAAGCCACTCCTCACAAGAACACAAGCACATAAACCTCATTTTGAAGATAGCAAGGAAGTGGTTCTCCAACACTTTTGGAGGCTTCTTGTCAACACTCCCACCACCAACCANACCGTCAAGAGAACGCTCGAGACGGCTATGTATGTAAACGTGATGTTAATAAGCACGAGAACGTAGTAAACAAGAGTAGTTCCCCTATCACCTAGTAATGTAGATAAAGCCGTTCAGAACTTAGGCCAGATAATAATCAGTAGGGTGTTAGTATATTTGCACACTTAGAAATCTCTGAGCGGCCTGAAGTCCGACCTAATATGACACGGGATCCACAGGAGCCAAAGTTATTTCCACTGAGAACCTACCGTTCTCACCCCCACTACCTTATGACTTCAGGGACATATGATGACTCATACTACGAGGACGCTGATGAGCAGACCGAGGGGCCATGAGCGGTCGTGTCAGGATGGTTGCCCAGAGATAGCTGGATACTGGGATTTTGATCAAGGGTCTGCTGTGTAGTGTTCCAGTAGCCCTTGCATTCTGATATTTTGTATTTTGGATTATGTAGATGCTACTCTTGGATTATGTATATGTTATTGGTACTAACTTAATGTAAGTATAATTACATGATCTTTTGATGGACCGAATGTATGTATATGTTATGCCTTATCATCATATTGTTATCCGCTAAGCCCAAAGGCTTTACCGCTTGTTATACTTGTTCTTTCTGACGCATGGCTCTATTTTTGTAATTAATCAAGGCAAATGAAAAGTTTAAAATCGGTCCTTATTTTCTTAATCAACTATTTGCGAAATTAACTATGGACTAAGGTATTCCCACCAGGTAGTGAACAACCTAGTGAGCTTTGCATACGACTTAAGCGTATGTGGTTAGCTAGGGTGTTTCACATACTCCGCCTCAGTGTCCTAGTCGTGCTTCCTTGGAATCATAAGTGAGTAAGGGTGAGAACGTTTCGTTCTCAATGGGAAAGCCTAAGCCGTAACTATCGTTTCCTTTCTCAGTTATGATCCAGGCCACTCAGGAGATCTCTAAGTGTCATGCATACTAAAACCCTACTGATTATTTATAGTCATACTAGTCCTGAGCAGCATTATCTACATTACTAGGTGACTTGGAGAATCTAATCTACACATTACCTAGGGTTTCGTGCTTGTAACTTATTCGATGGAGTACTGTGATGTCCGCTTGTAACATCCCGCTTTTTCCCTTATCAAAGACTTCGCGAAATAAACATAAAATATTGCTTAAAAACAAGTTGGGAAGGTTAGGAGGAGGATTCTTAGGCTAGAAACTTTCGCGGAACATAAGGTTTTGCCGCCGCATGAAATTTCACAAACGGCAGAAGGGTGATTGTCTGTCATGGGAAATTACCGATGCGTCACAGGTATCTGTAAAGAGTATTCCTCCGGAAAAAAATTCACAAATTCCTTTGACTAACCTTAGTTCCATGTTAAAGAAAATTAGGGGATCGCGACGGTATGATCAGAATATTTTTCGGACAACCGTGCGCGACGCACTGAGATAACGAGTGCTTAAACACGAGCGAAACAAGACTGGGAGGACACAAAATCTGAATTCCCCACGTGCATGAATCGGATTTTTGGAGAAAAATAATAAAAAATTTATATTACTATTCATTGATTTGACCCTTCATTTATCTAATTAATTAACTAATTAAATAATTAAATTAGAAATGGCAAAACAGTAAATATAGGAAAGGGCAAAATGGGAAAGTAGTGGTAGATTTCATGGCTATAAATAGCCAAGCCATCAGCCCTCTTAGTCTCACATACACCCTCTGGAGAACCGAAACTCTGCTCGTGTGCGCCGCGGTTACGTTGCCTGAAGACCAACTGACGCTTGGACAACGCTTGGGGCTTAGAGGACTACTCTCTTCCACCTTCTTCATCACCCAACAAGCTCTAAGGAAGTGGGTAACTTAGGCTACTCACCTCCTTGGTGTTCTTGAATGCTTATCTGATAATATGTTTGCATGTGAATGATATTGATGTTTTAGGATGTTTGGTTAGGATTGATTATGCATGGACATGTTAGGATGATCCTATGGGCTGAGTGATCGATGGAATGTTGTGGTGAAAACTTGGAAAGCTTGAAAATGGTTGGAAAGAAAAGAAAAGCCCTCGGGTTACAGGTGCAGGGAGCTCTAGGGCGCTGAGCGGACCAAGATGACGTTGAGCAAGATGTCACTGAGCAGCCTGAGCTTTCTCTGGATCCTAACACGAGAGGAATTACGTGGTGGGATGAGTCAGGTGCAGGACGCTGAGCAGTCTGTGACCTGGACGCCACGTAAGTTGGATAAGGATGGCTCGGAACCTGTGGGAGCTCAGAGGATCGCTAAGCGGCTAAGCATAGCGCTGATCAGTCAAGGGCGCTGAGCGTTCCTTCAGAACGCTGAGCGGCCATAGGCGCTGAGCAGAGATGTATGGCATTGAGCGGCCTGAGAACCTTAGGGCTCTAACTAGACTTATCCAAAAGAGAGGCATGTTGTTGCAAGCCAAGGGACTCACGTTATCCCATCTACATTACTCCGCTACCCCAGAATAAGAATTTAGGGAGGAACAGGAAATTAGCAAGTGCATGCATCATGAAGAACTGTTGCCATACGGTTTAGGGTAACCATAGATCACTAGAGTTGAGTAACTTAATGTTCAGAAATGATAATTGAATATAGGGAACTGGTGAATTCTTGAGAAGTCCCGGCCACCAAGGGTCGATGTCCTTGAAGAAAAGACATAGTTATGTAATAGGAAATCCTTCTCTTGGCACGTCATACTGACAAGCCCTTTTCCAATCTAGCAAGAAGGACTGGTTTATGATTATGATGCGCAGGCTTAGATCTAGACACAGGTTTCAACCCGGTACGAGAGAAAAGAAAAGAGAGAAAAGAAAGTAAGGAACAGAACAAGAGCTTTTACGTCATGATGGTTAAAAGACGAGTATTATGTCCATGAAGTTCGGACAACTGCATATCATGTCCATCAGTTCGGACACTAGAAAAGTCATCCACGCAGTTTGGACACTGACAAAAGTCGTCCTCATATCTCGGACGCATACGAGCCCTCATTTGCCAGTGATACCGTTAGGGTACACTTCTGCCATTCTATCAACTGAATGGTTATAATCGTGTTGTGACTGTATGGGGATGACGATTCTGCAGTCAACAAGGGAGTAAGGACACCCAGTAATGAAAAGGACGCAGCTACAGGGGCGTAAGAGAACCCCCAACCCCTCATGCATGATATTTATGTGATAATTGTATATGTGTGTGACTATAAATATATTAAGTAAACCGTCCCTTAGACACCGGTGACGATCCCATCCTCATTGGCGTCGATGCAGAGGAGCCTCCACCTTACGAGAAATACGTGGGGTTAGATCCGAACTCTTGACCACCACGACCTCCACGATAGTTCTACCGTCGAGGCGCCAAGAAGCGAGTCTCCTTTGCCTACCGACGACCGTTTGTGCCCCGCGCCCATGACACCGAGGCAGGTTCATGCACAGAGCTTCAAGACTTGCCCGCCATCTCGGAGACACCCCTGGCTGAAGCAGACAGTCTTGTGGAGGAGGACTCAACGAGCAATGACTCCTCAGAGGAGGAGGAGGACGAGGAGGAGGAAGACCCGAACCCTAAAGAGTGAAGTCGGCACACCCCCTAATCAGTTCACGTCTCCCCTGACCCTGTTGGCCGCCTTCTGTTGCTGCCTTTTTGTAGTCTATGTGTATATATAGATGCTAACAAATATATACTATGTATTGTTGACTGTTATGCCAGTATATGTGTGGACTTGTATAAACAACTGAAAATGTATGTTTGTAATTAAAGTGTAAATTAATGACTTGTGGACCCACTACTGTGTTCTTACCGTATGTATGTTTACTCACCTTACTATCTTTCAGTTATTCGTATCTACCGAGCATAAGCTATAACTCTCATGCGCATGGCTCTAAATTGAAACTTAAAAGTAACTTGTGTAAAGAAAAAAGGGTCCATATTTTAAGATAACAGAGCCACTTTCTTCCACTAGCTAGGGACTATGAGTATTCCCACACGACGAATAACAACCTAGCAGGCGCGGATTATGACTTAAGCATAAGCTCCTAAATTAGGATGTTACACCGTTCAAATACGGTAATCTATACCTTCGTATAGGCCGTCTCGAGCGTTCGCTTGACGGTGTCTTACTTTATACATACTTACATACATACATACATACATACATACATACATACATACATACACCACATAGGTTATACATGAGGGCGATCTAGGCTTCTCTTACGCGCCTTATGGCTGCATTCTTCTTGGTACATAGTCCTTTCACCTTTGTAGCCGCTGCTGACGGCTACAACCTACTTGCGTTCCCTATCGTTGAAGACCCGACAGCGTTATAACAGGTGTGGTAGCTAGCCACTTAAATCTCATAGGAGGAAGACATCGAACAATGATAGGCACAACCACCCCACTGGGGGGAATGGTGAGGAATCAGACCTGTGACTCGATCAGGTGTGGACTCGTGGGTCAGCCCTGTGACTCGACCTCGTATAACGTTGTTCATTCATTTAATACGCCCATTATTAAGTCAGGCCTATGCCTGTATTCAACGTAATAAGGCTTATATGCCTTTATCGTTGGGCCTATGCCTGTGTTATCGTGGTCAATCCTATGCTTGCGTTCATAACCAATTCATCTTGTTGAACTGGTGAGGGGCTTGTCCATGGACATGCAAAGAGAAGGGGATTTCCTACGTACTTCCTATAAGGTATACCGAGCCCTCTGTGGCCTGAACCTTCTTAGGACATCACCGGTTCCCTAGGATTTAGTTATGATCTTTAAACATTAAGTGATTACTTTCTAGTTATCTAAGGTTATCCTAATACCTGAGTGACAACCTGGTCCTCATGATGCGCTCTATCCTTAAACATAATCATTATCCAGGTTACACATATATCATACAGATAAGTGATAGTTGGAAACATTCAGCCCAAGATAACTTTTATAAACTTCATTCCCTGATATAGGTTAGCTTGGTGACCTAGAGCTTTCGGGGTTGTTAAACACCCCAAGAAGTCCCAGGTCACATAGTCACCCCTGTACAGGTTTCCAAAGGAAAACCATGGTACAGGCCGCTCAGTGCCCCCTTAGGGCCGCTCAGCGATCCCTGAAGCCAATCAGGTCATAAAATCTCATTTGAAAATCATCCCCCACATCATTCTTTAGGCTGCTCAACGGTCCATTGGGGCTGCTCAGCGGTCCCTGAAGTCACCTAGGACAACTCAGTTTTCAAAGCATTTTGGGGGTTTCATGCCCTAGGCCGCTCAGCGGTCCCTGGACGCCGCTCAACACCCTGGGCATGACCTAGGGCTCCTTCTTTGTTTTCTTTCTTTTCCTACAACCCTTTCCCATGGCCACTCCTTAGGGCTTTTCCACAAGTTCTAACAACCATAATACAACATTATTCAGCCCAGAGAACCTATCAAAATCATATATACATCATCAACCTAGCATAGCTAACATAATATTCAACAGTTCACAAAATCACACATAATCAAGGATAAGTCACCTAGAAGGTGAGCAAGCTAGGTTTACCCACCTTCTTAGAGTCTTGTGAATGGTTAGGAGGTTAGGACAGAGTTTCCAAGAGTGTGTAGCTTTCCTGGCTAGTTTCCGATTTCTGGCAACGTAACGGTAGGGTCTCCAAACGGAACAAAATTTGAGCAGATACTTAGGAAATAAGAAAGTAAGAAAATGAAGAACTAGGATGGGCTATTTATAGCCTAGATGCCGAGGGGTGTTGGCCATTTGTGTCCACAAAATTAATTTGGAAAAGAAAAAGGAAAAATAAAATAAAAAGGTTAAGATAAGCTTCATGAGTCATATTGACTCTTTGACCAAAAATGTGTGGTTGTGGTGGCTTGGAAGAATTCAGCCGTGTGTGTGTGAGCCATGGGGTCTAGTTTGATCGTGTTCTGTTGTACGTTGTCCGGGTGCTTCGCGTACGGCTGTCCGAAAAATATGACGATCAGATTTTCGTGATCTCCTAATTTTTCCAGGGAGGAATTTAGGTTCATCCAAGATATTTGTAAATTTATTTTCACAAAAGTATTCTTTACACATGCCTTTAATGCATGATTAAATTCCGGTGAAGAAAAGTAATAAATCTGGTGTCTGCGGATTTTCGTGAAATTGCGAACTATTGCCCTATTTGGTATTTTTGAAGAATAAGATTGGGATTTGAAACTCTCGTCTACTTATATTACTTAGATATCTATCTATTTTGCGAAATCTCCGTAAGGGAAAAAAAATTGGAATGTTACAGAGGGGTCGTGTCACTTTCTGCTCTTGCATCTTTTGAAGTATCATGACTCCCTTGGCATTAATAGTTGGTTGTTCTAAGCAAGGAGAATCACGTTGAATGGGTGCATGGGTCGTCGGTTAGTGAATGCGGGTACGGATCATGAAGCAGGTTGTTAAGGAGAAAAACTCCAGATTTGGACCACATGCTTGAAATCATGCTCGACGGCTTGTAGAGAGGCGTGTGCAAGCGCATGAGATGTCGAACGATGATGAAACTTCACCTCAAGCTCGATGGTTGATGTCAAAGGTGTTGATGGCGGCGGTGCGGCGAACACTGGTCAGGAAAATGGTAATGCAGAGTGTCCAAATATGGACTGCAAACAACATGTGTGGCACACACGCGAAACATCAAGGAGGTGCTTGGGATTTTCACGACGAGGTCGTTTGGGAATGAAGAAGGTAGTGGTATAGGCAATGTCAAAAAACTGAGTTCCAAAAGTAATTAATAAAGATGGATTATGATGTAAATAAATTACGGAGATGAGTTCAACGAACTCAAAGTAGCAGAAGCTGAAACAATATTCATGAAGGGTACCACGACTTTGATATTATGTTATAATAGACACATGAAAACAAGAGAGAAGGACAAAACAAATATTGGTGGAGAAATGTTTATTAAATCTTGTATTTTTTATTTATTTATTAATATATATGAGTCAACCTCTAATTGCAGGTCAGATAGGGAATCAAAATAATAATAATAAAATAAATCTAAAAACAAACTAAATCAATATATAATATAATTTACGATATATTAAGATATTATAATATTTTAATATATTCTATGAATAAAAAAAATGAAAAGAATAACAGTGAGGTCCGATTAATTTTCATTAGTGCTAAGTGAGGTCCATTTAATGTCAGAACATAAGTAGGTTTCCAAATAAACAAATGAAATAAAAGGCACAGAAAGGCATATTCTACTCTCTCTCTCTCTCTGTCTGTCACTTTATCTCTGTGATAGGGCAGAACAGATAGAAAGTACTTTTTTCAGTAGTGAAGGATCGAGTTTGAAAACTATTTTTAAAGAATGTCTAATCGCATGTTCTTGGGATACAAATGACTATTCTTAGTGCTCGGTAATTTAAAAATATGAGAATATTTTTAAAACCAATTCACATATATATATATATATATATATATATATATATCTTACTTAGTGCTCGGTAATATTTTATATCATGTGTATTTATTTATTTATGAGATCGTGGCAATTTTATTTATGAAATATTTTCTTTTTGGTAAATAATTTATTTATATTATTTCTCTACTCAAACCAAATTTAAACTAAGCTTGTACTAAAACGAAATTTAAAGTTAGTCAAAAAAGAACTTTTTGAAAATTCCTTTAATAAATTATATAATGTTGTTAGCAGTACACCTAAAATGCTGAGAAATGTAATTGTCGCACTCTCTCTTTCTCTCCATTCCTACTTTAAGTGCGTTAATTCGTTCTTTACATGTACAAACATTTTAAAGTCAATGTACAAATTTTTCAACAAGTAGAAACAAAAAATAAGACGAAAATAAAATAAAAATGAAGAAGAAAATTTTGGAATTTACGTGCACAAATTTTTCAACAAACATGCACAAATTATTTTACACATGCACTAATATTTGAATAACCAGAAACAAAAAAAATAATATGACGAAAACAAAAAACAAAAACGAAGAATAAAACTTTAGTGCTCACATGCATAAACTTTCTCACAAGGATGCACAAACTTTCCTATAAGAATGCTTAAACTTGTGGACAACCAAAAACAAAGAATACGACGGAAATGAAAACAAAGACGAAGAATAAAATTTTGGTGCTTACATGCACAAACTTTTGAATAAACATATATAAATTTTTCTACAATACATGCACAAACTTTTAAAAAGCCAGAAACAACAAATATGACTGAAACGAGAGTAAAAATTCTGGAATTTATAACGTTTTGTGAAAATGAAAAAAAATAGAGGGAGATTGGGAAAGAAGAGAGATAAAAAATAAAGAATAAGAAAAAACAAAGAGAAAGAAACGCACATTAAAAAGAGTGAGATGTACAAAATGTGACAAATTTTTAGGTGTACCAAGAACATTATTGAAAATTGTACAAACTTAAAATGATAAAAGCCTTAAACGTGGGATGCGACTCCACAAAATCAATGATAATTGTTAATAAATGGCAATTTCAACATAAATAGCAATACTACCAGATACTTAAATCTTTTGCATCCGTGTATTCATTTTAAATTTTCAAATTTATTTACAAATTAATAAGAAAAATGGATAGGATATAGGAATACAACTCATAACATTTCACAAATATAGGGGGAAAAAAATCATAGTTGATGTCATGTAATGTTCTCTTGGCCTAGCTGTCTGGATTTGACATAGTATAAATTTGAAACGTCCCCCTCAAGTTTCGAAGAAGCACATTTGGCATCTCTAAAAATCGATGTATTACCGGTAGGTTGATTGTATTTCATAAAATAAAGTATCAAACTTATAAATATTAATTTAGTTTAAAGTTTATAAATTACATTTGAAAATATTTATAGGATCTCATTCCATGTCAAAGACATAGTCTCTCTCTTTTCTTACCAAAGAAAAGACATGATCTTTCAATTAGTAATCAAATATACCCGGCCACAGCTAAAGTGAAAAAGACTTTACAAACACTTTAAATTCTTGCATTCATGTGCACAGATTCCAGTTTTCTTCCACTTGAAGTCTATCCCAAATTCTCAGAATGAGTAACTAAGTAGCTACTTTTAAAGGAAAAATTCTTAGAACTAATCACTAAAAACTCTCATATATCTGCACCTGGTTACCTGCACTTCACCAGTAACGTTCGAAAAAGATACCCTTTCCTGTAATTATTATCTCTTTCCTGTTTTCTTATCATATATATAAATAATGCTTTTAATAAAATTAAGTCACTGATTAAGGCTTGATTTGGTAATGTTACCGCTTTTTGAGAGTTGTGCTATTTGACTATCTAAAAGCTGCTCTTGAAAAATCATAGCCATATTCACTACTAGAAAACTGACTATTACCGTCCAGACATTACCATCGGACACGAGCCGACGGTAATACCGTCGGAAAACAAAATAGTACCAACGGTAACTGGTTCACTCATAAAGAACTGGGAAAGAGGCATCAGATTACCGTCAGAAACGCTAGCCGACGGTAAAAGCAATGGTAATTANAAATCTAAAAACAAACTAAATCAATATATAATATAATTTACGATATATTAAGATATTATAATATTTTAATATATTCTATGAATAAAAAAAATGAAAAGAATAACAGTGAGGTCCGATTAATTTTCATTAGTGCTAAGTGAGGTCCATTTAATGTCAGAACATAAGTAGGTTTCCAAATAAACAAATGAAATAAAAGGCACAGAAAGGCATATTCTACTCTCTCTCTCTCTCTGTCTGTCACTTTATCTCTGTGATAGGGCAGAACAGATAGAAAGTACTTTTTTCAGTAGTGAAGGATCGAGTTTGAAAACTATTTTTAAAGAATGTCTAATCGCATGTTCTTGGGATACAAATGACTATTCTTAGTGCTCGGTAATTTAAAAATATGAGAATATTTTTAAAACCAATTCACTATATATATCTTACTTAGTGCTCGGTAATATTTTATATCAATTAAAATTTGAGTCATTTATTAATTTCATTTCATGTGTATTTATTTATTTATGAGATCGTGGCAATTTTATTTATGAAATATTTTCTTTTTGGTAAATAATTTATTTATATTATTTCTCTACTCAAACCAAATTTAAACTAAACTTGTACTAAAACGAAATTTGAAGTTAGTCAAAAAAGAACTTTTTGAAAATTCCTTTAATAAATTATATAATGTTGTTAGCAGTACACCTAAAATGCTGAGAAATGTAATTGTCGTACTCTCTCTTTCTCTCCATTCCCACTTTAAGTGCGTTAATTCGTTCTTTACATGTACAAACATTTTACAGTCAATATACAAATTTTTCAACAAGTAGAAACAAAAAATAAGACAAAAATAAAATAAAAATGAAGAAGAAAATTTTGGAATTTACGTGCACAAATTTTTCAACAAACATGCATAAATTATTTTACACATGCACTAATATTTGAATAACCAGAAACAAAAAAAATAATATGACGAAAACAAAAAACAAAAACGAAGAATAAAACTTTAGTGCTCACATGCATAAACTTTCTCACAAGGATGCACAAACTTTCCTATAAGAATGGATAAAATCATGGACAACCAAAAACAAAGAATACGACGGAAACGAAAACAAAGACAAAGAATAAAATTTTGGTGCTTACATGCACAAACTTTTGAATAAACATATATAAATTTTTCTACAATACATACACAAACTTTTAAAAAGCCATAAACAACAAATATGACGGAAACGAGAGTAAAAATTCTAGAATTCATAACGTTTTGTGAAAATGAAAAAAATAGAGGGAGATTGGGAAAGAAGAGAGATAAAAAATAAAGAATAAGAAAAAACAAAGAGAAAGAAATGCACATTAAAAAGAGTGAGATGTACAAAATGTGACAAATTTTTAGGTGTACCAAGAACATTATTGAAAATTGTACAAACTTAAAATGATAAAAGCCTTAAACGTGGGATGCTACTCCACAAAATCAATGATAATTGTTAATAAATGGCAATTTCAACATAAATAGCAATACTACCNAACCGCCGGTAAAAATTTGTTTTAATGATTTAAAGAAAATAAAAAAGATTATCGTCGGACATAGCAGATGGTAAATTGCCATGAATTGTAAACAGTTACGTGTTCACCACACACTTTACCATCGGTTGTATTTGACGGTAAATAATAGAGCACGTGTCTTGAAGCAAAGTTACCGTCAGTTGCTATTCCGATGGTAACCGCCTCAAAATATTTTTGCTCCAAATATTGACGCTACTTTTTTTGTTATCGTCGGCCAATTTTAATTAGTCGACGGTAATTGTTTTAACAAAACCTTGCATTTTGGTACATCCTTATTACCATCAGACTGTACTGTTACCGTCGGTGATGTCCGACGGTAATGTCTGAGACCCGAACACTTAAACGAAATTCATTTCTCTTCTTCCCATTTTCTTCTCCATACTTCTTGTTGTTCATCTATTCCCTTCCTGCTTCTTTCCCCTTCCGCCGTGTCCCCCCTCACTCCACCGCGGCACCACCGACGGTTCTTCTTCTTCATCTCTTTCCTCTTCCGCTTTCTCCCCCCTCACTCCACCGCGCCACCACCGCAGGTCTACCGCACAACCACCGCAGCTCCACCGCTAGAGGTCCACCTTTGTTTGTTTTCTTTGTTATTGCATTGTTATTTCCTTTGTTCTTTCATTTGTTTTCAATTTTTTTTATGTTTTGAAATGAATTGTCTTTGAAGTTAGTATATATGAAGTTGCGAGATTAAAGATTAAAGGAGATCGAACGAGGCATCGCAGGCAAATAGGTATGCCTCTGAGTTACACTTTGAACAATAACTAGAGTATGCATGCCTTGCAGAACCTTTTTAATGTGGGTAGTTGTAAATAGATTAGAGATTGATGTAACTAGAAATCGAAGCGTTACATGTAATGTATTCCATAAAAAAAAATGTATATAGCATATATTCCATTAATGGTTTGACGGTAGAATTTAAAGATGGACGGTGCACATGTGAAAAATATGGTTTCTTAGGTAAGGTGCAACAACCCAAAAATTAATTTTGCAAAAAGACCGGGACGCTCTTTATCGTGCGCGCAGGGGGGCAAATCCATCGATTTGCACTTCGAAGAGCCCATATAACTTGGACTTATGCGCGCGAGCCCAATTCCCTTCTCAACTCTTTTTGCCAATACAACAACTATTAAAGGTATATAAACACTTAAAAGGTTTGTGATCTAACCAATGTGAGATTAGAACTTTTGAAATACATAACATTTTCCAACAAATGGCATAACACTTAAAATGAAGGGCATTTTATATTTCTGATAGGTATTGCAGTTGGACACCAAAAACAAAACCTTTTTGATAAGTACTTTTATCGAAGATTAGTTTTGGTTTGGCAGCACTCTTCTTCGATTCATTCATTTATTAATAGCTCATGGCAGTGATTGAATGTAGTGCGGGAATTACGATTTCATGTAGAAATCAAGGGTAACATGGTACCCCACATGTATGGGTTCGTGAAGGCAAAGTACTTTTAAAATTTGCTTACATTTTGCAAAGTTACTCCCCAGACGGACCTTCATTTCTCACGCCGTTCCCATCCATTCTGACCATCATTCATTTGCCTCCATCACAAAATATAATCTACACACGTTTCACCAAATTTGGACCATAGATGAAACTACTCTCCAATCAGCCCCCAAGCAATTCATTTGGTTTGTAACTGTCCTATCACAGCTTAAGCTTAATATAGGCCACCTAATTCTCCAAAATTGTCTACATGCTGCATCCAATTAAATCCCCCATCCTTCAAATGGTATATGATTAAAATTTGGAAGCTTCCTTTGATGAGCTCCACACGGCTTCAATTAAATCAATCACACCTCCTGCTTGTGCATATGACATTGCTTTCTGTACTTGTTATTTAAGATTGAGCTCATATTTTTTTTTATAAGTGTTATGCCATTTGTTGGAAAATGTTATGTATTTCAAAAGTTCTACTCCCACATTGGTTAGATCACAAACCTTTTAAGTGTTTATATATCTTTAGTAGTTGTTGTATTGGTAAAAAGAGTTGAGAAGGGAGTTGGGCTCGCGCGCATGAATCCAAGTCATTTGGGCTCTTTGAAGTGCAAATCGATGGATTTGGCTCACTGCGCGCACGATAAAGAGTGTCCTGGTCTTTTTGCAAAATTAATTTTTGGGCCACTACCGTCCAACCATAAATGGAATATATGTCGTTCACCACATAACATATACATAAATGAATATTTAGTATTAATTAACTAAATAAATATTTAATTACTTATTAAATATAAATTTTTAAATGTTTAAAAATTACAAAAAAAATGATTACATTTTTTTATTAATATAATTATAGTAATTTATTAAAACAAATAATACAAAATTAATTACAATTTTATTTTTTACAAATATTTAATGTAAAGGAATAAAATACTAATTTACTTACGATCAGGTCTGGCCGACGGTGGTATACGAATAAAATATTATTATATTACTGTCGCCTTTAACCGACGGTAAACTGGTTCAAATGTAGTCAAATGTGAATCGATTTACGTCAGTTTATACCGCCGGTAATTACCGTCGGTTGTCATTTTCCACTCTACTGTGTGCTCGCATCTGACGATAATGCCGACGGTAACATAAAAAATCGACGGTAACGCTGACAGTAATGTCGACGGTAATGACCTGTTTTCTTGTAGTGATTGTTAGGTCAACAAAGAAAAAGTAGCTTTCAAATTTCAATAAGTCGAAGTTATAGGAGTAATGTTAAGTAAATATATTTTACATGTGTTTTTATATAAAAAATTACTATAATAAATATGAACATTAAAGAGAGTAATAATGACCATTAAAATCTAAAGATGCATTAGTATTTTAATATTTAGAGAGCAAAAGTCAGCTATAAAAATAGCTACTCATAAGAGCGCCTATTGGCTTCTAAAAGCCAACAACAAAAGTGTCTCTTCTTTTTATGTACCAAACACAAAGAACTGACTTATGCTTTTTGATAGTAGGAGCACCCTCACAAAAAACTTTACCAAACTAGTTATACTATCCTTTTATTGTTTAGCCTTAAACAACTATACTAGCCAAGAAGGAACTAAATGGGGAAAGAGCTAAAAATTTTGTAGGATGGGTCGAATTAAACATATATAACATAAAATAAAATAAAATAAAATAAATATTATATAACTATCAATATTAATTTTTCTTTGTTCAATATATTTTCTTTTATCACATTTTTGAAATATTAGAAATAAGAAGATCATGTGTCTCATGCCATCTCTTACATGGGTCAAACCAATGTTGCAGTTGATGATAACTACTACTCTTAATAAAGCTCGGAATGTTGACAATATGGTTACTAATGCCTTTAAAGGGGAGAATCAGATAATTCCTACACTAAGTTTTCTTAACATCAATCCTATCTTTTGAAATTATTCATGATCATGTGACTTATTTGACTGCTTGGATTATGTGGTCATTATCATTGTTTTCGCATAATCATATTTGATTAAATTTATATTACGAATAGTCTTTACTTGCTTCATGTGCACTATGTGGTTTAGTTAAAAAATGCTATAAGTTTATTGCCACTAATGTATCTTGTAGAAAAATTTCCTTTGCTCGCAAAGTCCTTTTGAAAGATGTCAAAAAGGAGTAGAAATATCTTACAAGAAGATATACAAAGATATGATGTGCTATGAAATAGTTCAACCATATTTGAGAAATCAATTTTTATGAAGAGATCTTATTCAATGGCATGACCATAAAACAAAGCACCAAAATATCAAATTCCATCACATCTTGAAAAACATGATCAAAGGGGGAGAGATAAGTGAGGAGCACAGAGGCAAGGAGAAAAACTACAACATCTCACATGAGCATACCATCCATAGCTTGAGGGGGAGTTCATTTATATACTCTTAAACACTCATATTATTGAACTGCTAATTATCTTCCTATGCTTGATATTGCTATTATTCTACTAACGACACTCTTACAGAATTTCTTCTTAAAGTAGTCAATTAGCAATGATTAAATATTATTTCACATTTGGAGAAATGATATAAAATGGAAAAACCATCATTTTGTTCATCCTTGGAACATCATCATCATCATCATATTTTCTCAAAGAGCCAAACTACATAATGACATTTAGATCTTTGGAGAATTAACATGGATGTTAGCACATGGTGTTTTGGCTTCGTTTGAATCAATCTTACCAATGACAAATTCAAGTCATGAGGGTTAGACATGGCAATTATCAACAACACAAATGATATGTTGATGATCCGGACGTCGTCGTTTAAGATTTTTTGTTGATGATACTGGAAAGTAATGATAGTTATGTTTCTTAATGTGAGTTTAATAGAGTGAACTTGAATGTTTAATGTGAAATTGCATGGCATTTTCATTTGAATTGTATGTCCTTTTTTAATATTTCTTTTGACAAAAAATGTGTCATTGGTAGCAATAATAATTATTGAAAAAAATATTCTTTAAGTTTTATCGGTAATAGTAGATGCCGTCAAAAGTGGTATTTTAATGATTCTAACATTGACTTTAGCGGCAATACAAATTGTCATAAATAATGATCACTATTTACCTTAGGTCTTTTGTGGCAATTAAATAGTTTTTGCCAGCACTTTATTGAATGACCGCTAAAACTCTTTAGTGACAACACCAGACGGAACAAAAGACTAATGGCTACTAGAAGTTTTAGGAGCCATTTTTATTACTATAAAAGATAAAATTTATTGTTGCTAAAAGTCTTTTTTGTAGTAGTGAGTGCAAAATTGAGTCATGCTACTATGATAATTCTTTTAATGATTTGATTAATGAAGAGTTTGTAAAGATCATATAAACCATAAAAATGATGATAAAATTTGATGGCTTTAGATATAAAATTTGTCAAAAATAAAAGAATTAAATAAGAGAAAGTATTTACTCTATGAGCTACGTGAAAAACTACCTTATTTTAAATAATCTTTGAACAACTATAATTAATTAGATCTAACTATAGTAAACTCCACATCTTTACAAGTGAGATTATTCAAAGGGTCCAAAATTATTGTTATTATATATATCACTAGGGTAAAATAACATTATTCCTCTACCAAACTTGACGACTCCTTGCTTCAACCATTCAAAGGAAAAATATAATGATACCTCTCCACCAGCTTCAACATGAACCGGCAGCCATAAACTTTAATCATTAGCTAAGAAATCAAAGCCACACTCAAGAAATGTAATGATTAAAGGGTAGATCTCTTTCACTCACCAACAAAACGTTTCCATCATTATACCAAAAAACGTTTCTATCATTGGTCAATTCAAGCAAAATTAAACAAATTCCTTAGATTCAAGGGGAGACTTCAGGTTTCATGTTTGGTCATATTTACATTATACATGTAGGTACTCTTATGATTCCTCAGCAGACCAAGATCACTTACTCCACTAAAAAAGTAAGAAGTTTCTATGGTGCTGCCGAACAGCATCGTAAAATAATTAAATGAAGTGATATATATATATCCCTTCATAAAAATGACGATTCTCCAAGTTATCATTTATCAAAAGAAACACACCCATAAAGAAATAAATTACTCTGCTACAAGTTTCCTACATTGTAGGTGGTCAGGATTTGAACCAGGTACACAGATAAATATTGGCATTTGGTTATTAAAATGTCCTCACACCACCACAGTTGTGTGTTAGTGGGTTTGTCTCATTTTGCCACATAAGTGTAGTGTAGAGGGGTTAGTTGTCCCATCCAAACATTTTCAATTAAGCAGCCTTGTTAGCGAAGCTCCTATTTAGCAGCAGAATCAAGTGCACAAGTGGAAAGTATGCACTATGTGTAGGGCACAAATAGGTTCATCATTTTTAACATCACATGAAACATTTAGTATAACACCAACGGCCACATATAAATGATGCCCACTTCACTATTAACTCCAAAATCCGAGGGCCCTCTCATTCTCTGCTCTGTGCTTCTTAAGTCAGGCAAAAATGGTCTCCGCTTCTTCTCCTCCTTCCAAGGTAAACAACTTCCTCTTGCATTAAAAAAACTTCTTAGTCTCTGTTACATCTTTTCTACAATTGCAGGAAGTTCAGTCAGACCAAAAATGGGTGGACAAGGGCCCCTCCAGAAGGGCCAAATGGTGGTACTCAACTTTCCACACTGTCACAGCCATGATAGGTGCTGGTGTTCTCAGCCTTCCATATGCCATGGCATATCTAGGATGGTAAGTGAACAAATATCTACCTGAAAGGTTTTTTTCCCTTTTTCTCTTTTAATTTTAGGATGAAGAGTTAATATTCATCTTGAATTAGGAAAATAATAGGCACGGAAAAATAAGAGAGAAAGACAAAGAAAATATTAGAAGAGAAATGTTTGTTAATTTTGTTTTGTCGAATACAAATGAATCAACGTCTATTTATAGACTAGGCAGAGAATCGGGACAATAATGAGAAAATAAATCTAATGACAAACTGAATCAATTTAACTTGCGTTCATTTTTTGTGTCTGTCTTTGCAGGGTTCCAGGGACCTTGATGTTGCTGTTATCTTGGTGCCTGACCTTAAACACAATGTGGCAGATGATCCAACTCCACGAATGTGTTCCAGGCACCCGCTTTGACCGTTACATCGACCTCGGCCGGCACGCTTTCGGACCAAAGCTAGGACCCTGGATAGTGCTGCCGCAGCAGCTGATTGTCCAGGTTGGGTGCGACATCGTGTACATGGTCACCGGGGGGCAGTGCCTGAAGAAGTTCATGGAGATTGCGTGCACCAATTGCACGCAACTCAAGCTGTCCTACTGGATCCTCATCTTTGGCGCCATCCATTTCTTTCTCTCCCAGCTTCCCAACTTCAACTCCGTTGCCGGCGTTTCCTTGGCTGCTGCTGTTATGTCGTTAAGGTACCTTCTAGCCTGACATTTTCTTGTCCATAGAAAAAAAAATGTAGGAATCCCGGGAAAGATATAATTTGGATTCTTTCCAAAACTAATTTACCCATGAGAAAAGCATAAAGACCCCTGTCCCTTAATCTCCGAATTTTTTTAATTCTTCTTCCTTTATGAAGAAAGAAATAAGAAAATAATCCTTTTGGTTTCCTTTGCGAAGAAGCGGAGGCATATGGCCTTTTAAACAAAGCTGTCGGCGGACAATTTCCTGCTTTTGGAAAGAGTTGTTTCCTTGAACATGATTTGAGTTAATTAAAGTGAAATATAGTAGAAAAGCAGATGATCTCATTGTTTTTTTTTTTAATGAATCCAGTTGCTCTTCGTCCTAGTTAAGATGGACATCAACAAGGCGTAACCGTGTTTAATTAGTGTAAATTATTCTGATCTTATATGTAGTTGCAAATTATACTACTTAGATTATTTTCCGTTGAATAAAACAGAATTATACTACTTAGATTGGCATAATCAATGAGCTACAACGTCCCTTACGTGTTAGGTGTATTTTGTAAGTGTCTTGGGATAGAAAATACAAAATACAATGGAGACAAAAACATGTTTAGAGAAGGAGGCGAAAACATAAAACTTAAAATTGTCTTTGTGAATAATTTTTATACATTTGAAAAAGAAAAATAAAGAAGAGATGTTTGGGAGGCAAGAGATGCGTCTCTGCCTACCTCTAAATTGGAGGGATGCAAGAAACGCTCTCTATCATCTCCGTATTACCAAATGCTACCTAGATACCACTGATCACCTTTTCCCCTGCACCAAATTAGGATAAGTGCAACTATGCAAACAAGATTACCGTAGTGTTTTTAAGTGTGAATATTAAAAAAAAAAAAGTCTCACATTAATTGATGATAAACCATGCGAAAAGTATACAAAAGAAAAGTCTCTCCGCTATGATAAAGTCTTAGATCACAATGTAGCGTTTGGTCTGCTCATGTGATTTCTCACATAAGTCGTTATTTCCGGTTGCAGCTATTCAACGATATCCTGGGTCGCTTGCTTGTCTAGAGGGCGAATCGACAATGTCAGCTATGCATACAAGAAAACCACCACAACTGACTTGATGTTCCGAGTGTTCAACGCATTGGGCGAAATTTCATTTGCATTTGCCGGCCATGCGGTGGCGCTCGAAATTCAGGCCACAATTCCGTCAACCCCAGAGAGACCTTCAAAGATATCAATGTGGAAAGGTGCTGTTGGCGCCTATTTCGTCAATGCTATATGCTATTTCCCGGTCGCACTCATAGGGTACTGGACATTCGGGAGAGATGTTCAGGACAACGTGCTTATGGCACTTGAAAGACCTGCATGGCTCATTGCCTCGGCTAATTTGATGGTATTCATTCACGTTGTTGGTAGCTATCAGGTATGAACACAAAACAAGGATCATTCTACCTACCCTAAACTACGTTATGTTATAATTATCACTTGTTCCCTGTTTGGATTCCAGGTATATGCTATGCCTGTCTTTGATTTAATTGAGAGGATGATGATGAAGAGATTTAACCTCCCTCGAGGGCTACCTCTCAGACTTGTTGCTAGATCTTCTTACGTAGGTAAGATGTTCAAAACACTCCCCTTATCACTGCATAATATTTACGGACAAATTAAAAAAAAAAAAAAAAACCATCTAGCCCTCCAACACTTTACTGGTAACTTTTAAAAGTGCGCAAATCGACTCCTTAATGTTTTATAATAATGCAAATCAATCTTTAAATGACCAAACTCCTGTCATCTCCTTTCCCTCCTTCTTCAAGAACATAAAGATAGTTTGATTATGTAAAAGTTGTTTGATTTCTTTTTTTAAGGTTAATTTGCACTGATATTAAACTTTTGGGCATCAATTTACACTTTAAAGAGTCTTGGATAAAGTGCACATAGCACTTAGTTCGGGGTACATTGCTTTTCCCCTGATATTTAATGTTTTCATGGTTGTAAAGAGCAGAGTAAGGTGTAGAAGAATTGTTCTTTTCATAAAAAAATAAAAAAATTTGAAGTCGCCATAGCTTGTTAAAATGTTACAGCTGTTACATTGTTCATTGGGGTTTCTTTCCCTTTCTTCGGCGATCTTCTTGGGTTCTTTGGTGGATTTGGTTTTGCTCCCACTTCATATTTTGTAAGGCTCTCTCTTACCTACCCTCTCAATTTATCACGCTCAAAGTTAAATTGCCACATTTTACAAGAATTAATTGAGGATCTAGAAGATGAATAACCCGGTGTATCAACTGTTTCAGCTTCCAAGTATAATGTGGCTGATTATCAAGAAGCCAAAGAGGTTCAGCATCAATTGGTTCATCAACTGGGTAATGATCAACTTACATTAGCAGATTCTCTTTCGAAATTCATCAACCAAACCGTCTAAGACTAAAATACAGAGAATAAAAAAAGCTGATGATCACAATAAATACAGAGAATAAAAAAAGCTGATGATCACAATTCAGAGTTGTCTCATGTTGACATTGATTGATCCTCAAATTTTGATTTTTCAGGCTGCAATATTCATTGGAGTATGCATTATGCTGGCATCCACAGTTGGTGGCTTGAGGAATATTGCTGCGGATGCCTCCACTTACAGCTTCTACACCTAAACTACTATGTTATTGCAATGATGTATGGCAACTGTGATTATAATTAATCGAGTTAATTAGATTGGACTCGCCAATGATCTAATTAATAATGTCCCCGTTTGTTTGAGCAGCTATCTCTTTTCAGGTCTTCTTTTCTCCCAAATTTAGTTTGTCCAAATGAGAACTTCCATCTATTGATAGAACAAATTGCCTCCGTGATTCCCTTCATCTAGTGGTTTAAAATTAACATAAACTCCGGATGTGATCTTCCATGTTTAAGCATGTCAGTTGCAATCACTGGTTGTTCTTACCAACGCTAAACGATTGCACCAAGAAGAGGATTATAGCATCCCGGTTATGGATTCCAGAACTACTTTGAAATATTGTTTGGACACATCGATCAGAAAAGAGGAATTGAGAAATATAACAGAGGAAGTAAATGCTAATAATAAAAAACCTAATAAAATGCTTGTGCGTAGAAGTTGGTTCGAGATCCTTTTCACAACCCTTCCAAGGCTTCTATTTATAATCCGCCAAATGGTTATCTTGACGCTCCATCATGCTTGGATGCACATGCATCTTGAAATATGTTTACAAATAAAAAATATCCACATACACTCTTTTTCATGTCACCCATACATACACTTCTCTAATTATACGTAATTAATTATCAAAATACGTATTTTGTATAGTTTCCCAATTTAGAAAAACACTCCAATCCCACGCAATTGTACATAAAACTGAACCCTGAAAACTGAGCTTGACACATTACACCGCCATAACCACCACATTACAGTCTCAATCCCACCACGTTACGCTGCCATAACCACCATAAACGTGAGCTCGTTGTGCAGAAAGCATTCTTAGTATCAAAAGCATTACCAGGATCGAAAGCGATGCAAGAAACCGATCAAATGCCAAAGAACGTGTTAATGCTTTTGTGTTTTTGTTGATTGTCCATGAAGAGTTTTGTGTTGATTTGGTCATCGATTGTTCTGCGAAATTTCTTTTGCATAATATGTAATGCACAAACTTTATCTATATTAGTACACAAACATTACAAACTTATAGTTATGAGTGCTTTACATTATTAGATGGGTTGGGGGGGAGATGGAGAGGGTGCGGGAGAGGGAGTCTTTGAGGTGAGGAATGAGAGTGTGGGAGGGGAGAGAGGGCGATTTGAAGAGGCATCCCGTTTGGATGTAGTGGTCGAGAGAGGGCGGCTTCGGGATGTAGTGGTACACTACGTGGCAAAGTTAACGGTTACGTCAGCACTGTCGAACCCAAATTGACGACAGGAAACTAAAAACGAACAAAAAAAATTATAAGGACTAAAAACGAACAAATTTTTTTTTTACAAAAACTCAATCCAAACGAAAAATTTTAGAGGGACCAAACATCAAATTTTTTAATATTACAAGAACTAAACTTATTTAGCCCTTAAAATTTTGGGTTATGTCACGTGACACGACATGCATGTGGCATACCATGTGGCAAAGTTAACGGTCATGTCAGCACCTTCCAACCCAAACTGACGGCAAAAATTAAAAACGAACAAAAAAATTTTATAGGGACTAAAAATTTTACGGAGCAATCAAACACAAACTTTTTAATATTACAGGGACTAAAAACTTAGTTAAACCTATTTTTTTTTCATATCTTTCCTTTCTTTTTTTATTTTTAACTTAAAACCTTCCAATTTCCCGATTATTTTTCTTCAAATCTCCCAAATATTTGTTACACGAGAAATTAACATGCGCCACCTAGGAGTAATCTTTTTTGTGGAGAATAATGCATGATATTTTGCTGGTGGGGTGTAACTTTGAAAGGAGATGAATCCCAGGGCATCATTTGTGCCCTCTTTGTAGTCGACAGTGTTCCATGCGACGGTAGAGCAGCTACAGTTCCTTCTTATTGAATCAATTTTTTTTTTTGGATGCAAAAACAAAAAGATACCAGGTTAATCTTTTTAGTCCTAAGTTACAATTTCTAGAAGTAACTACTTATAGGGTAGCAACCAAACCCTATGAAATACCCAAGAAACCCTCAAACTTAGAAAATGAGCCACAATTATCAACAATCTCCACCTTGGTGAATTCTCCAGCCCTTGTGCAGTGCTCTCGCTCTGATCCTGGGGTTTTGGTACTTCGTTCTTTAGCATGGAGTAATGTGCAACAAATCCAAGCAATGCTTGAACTTGTCACTGGTGACTGACTTGGTCAATATATCAGCTGCTTTCTCTAAAGTGTGAACCTTCTTGAGTATTACCTGCTTGGACACCACCAACTCCCTGATCTCGTGGAACCTCACCTCAATGTACTTGGTTCTAGCATGATACACTTGGTTATGTGCCAAGTAGATAGTCCCTTGACTATCACAAAACAGCTGAACTCCACCTTGCTCAACACTCCTTAACTAGCCATGTAACCCATAATGCTTCCTTTGCAGTTTTAGCTACTACCATGTACTCCGCCTCAATTGTAGACATCGCCACTAGAGGCTGAATTGACGACTTCCAGCAAATTGGTCCACCTAAAAGTGTAAAGACATGCCCTCTAGTAGACCTCCTGTCATCCAGATCACCTGCATAGTCAGAATCCACATTGCCTACGGCTGTTGGAACATGTGTTCCCCCACTGAACATGATACCTTTATCCATTGTACACTTCAAGTATCTCAATATCCACTTGACTGTTTCTCAATGCTGCTTTCCCGGCTTGGACATGAACTTGCACACTTGACTAACAACATGTGCCCAATCCAGTCTTGTACAAACCATAGCATACATCAAACAGCTAACAACAATAACATAAGGAATTCTAGACATACCTTCCAGCTCTGCCTCAGTCTTCGGACATTGTTTCAAAGACAACTTGGAGTGATTGGCAAGTGGTGTGTTTATCGATTTCGCTTTGCTCATGTCAAATCTGTCCAGGACACATTCAACATAGCTCTTCTGAGATAGCCATATCTTCCTAGCTCCTTTGTCCCTATGAATTTCCATCCCAAGAATCTTCTTGGCAGCTTCCAGATCCTTCATATCAAATTCCTTACCCAACATGATCTTCAAATCATTTACATTATGTAAATGATTAGCAGCAATCAGCATATCATCAACATACAGTAGCAGAAAAATATTAGAGCCATCATCAAGGCTCCTCACATACACATTCTCACATCTTCTATATTCAATCTTCAGCATGTAGGAGTCAAACCGCTTGTACCATTGCCTCAGCGATTGCTTCAAACCATACAAGGACCTTTTCAACTTGCAAACAAGTCCCTGCTTGGTGTCATTGAACCCTTCTGGCTGCTCCATATAAATTTGTTCATCTAAATTCCCATGGAGGAAAGCTGTCTTGACATCCATTTGCTCCAAGTACATATCTCTACTAGTTACCAAAGCCAATACTGGCCGGATAGAAGTGTGCCTCACTGAACTGAAGATCTCATCATAATCAATCCCCTTCTGTTGTGAGTACCCTTTTGCTACAAGTCGAACCTTGAACTTTTCCCTTTCTTTTTCTGATACTATTGCCTTCTTCTTGTAGACCCACTTGCAACCAATAGCCTTTTTTACAAGCGGTAACTGAACGACATCCCATGTCTCATTCTTCTTCAGTGACTCCATCTCCTCCACCATAGCACCCATCCATCTATCCTTTTTCGGGCTGGACATTGCCTCACGAAAAGTGGAAGGATCCGTTGCTCTAGTAAGAAAGGCATAAGCAGCCAAATCCTCAAACCCATACCTAGTTGGAGGTGTAATACGACGCTGCTCCCTATCGCGAACATGATTGTACTCGTGTACTCCACCTGAATCTGGCACACCATGCACTAGTCCCTAGTTCATCTTGTGGTTGTTGTTCTACAAGCGGACAGTCATGTTGCTGGCACAACTGACATCTGTAGCTTGTGCAACATGAATTGTTCATCAAACATAACATCCCTGCTGACCACAATCTTTCCTTTCACAGGATGCCACAACCTGAACCCTTTCACACCTTTGTGATATCCAATAAAGACACATTCTTGTGACTTGGGATTAAGCTTTGATCTATCCTCACTAGAAATATGTGCATATGCAAGGCAACCAAAAATCCTCAAATTATTGAGATCAATAGGATTACCTGTCCATACCTCTTTTGCAACCTTGTCATCTAATAAAGCCCATATGTTGACCAAATAGTAGGCCATATCAACCCAACAACCTTTTGAAAGACCAGTAGTCAAACAAAGACACCTTGCCTTCTCTGTCAGAGACCTGTTGCCATTCTGCTGTGGCGTCTTCCTCACAGAAAAGTGCCTCTAAATCCCATTCTCTACACAGAACTTCATGAATTTCTTGTCAGTGTACTCTGTTCCATTATCAGGCCGCAAATACTTTATTTGCCCTGTTTGGTTTTCTACCTTAGCTTTCCCTAGCTGGAACTTGGCAAAAACCTCGGATTTATATTTCAAAAAATAAACCCACACCTTGCGACTAAAACCATCAATGAATGTCACATAATACCTGGAACCCCTAATGGAGGGCACTTTCGTTGCCCCTCAAACATCAGAATGGACATAGTCTAGGATTCCCTTTATTTTATGCTTACCGGTCTTGAAAGTCACCCTACATTGTTTCCCAAGAATACAATATTTGCGCAATCCAATTGTGCAGCTGTGTACTCCCTCCAGCAAGTTCCTCTTATGCATTTCCACCATACCTTTCTCACCGATATGACCCAAGCGCATATGCCACAGTTTGGTTGCATCATTAGTAGTTTCAACTGATGCAGCATCACCCACAACTGTGTGCCCCAGCAGCTTGTAAATATTCCCTGCAGTCCTCTTTGTTGTCATCATAGTCATTGCACCCTTGCTTACCTTCTGAATATCCTTATCTCCATCCGACAGGAATGAGTAACCATTCACTTGGAGAGTTCTAAGAGATATTAAATTCTTCTTCAATTCAAGAATGAAACACACATCACCCAATACATGCACACTACCATTAACCAATGCAATTTTAATTTGCCCAATTCCAATGATTTGACAAGACTTATTATCACCTAAATAAACAACACTAAAATCACCTGACCTGAATAACATAAACCAGCCCCCGCGCGCGGCGTCATATGGTAAGAGCACCCAGAATCAAGAATCCATGCCTCGGTACACTTTGCAGATGAAACGCAAAGCATATCATCGGTACTGCAAGAACCATCAGACGAAACCACATTTCCAATGACCAACCTGTTTGCAGCGGTAACACTCTGATGTCGATCTATCCTTCGACTTGAACCTCTTCTTTTTCCCGTTGTTGCCTTACCCTTGCCTCTGCCACGTTCTACACCCCCTTTCACAAACAGACCTTCACCCAGACTACCTCCACCTTCCTCTACGCCGCGTATTGAAGAAGTGTAGATGAAATAGAATCCGGCGTGATAGAATCCTTACCGTAAGTGACAGTGGTCACCAAGTGATCATAGGAACTCGGTAAGGAGCGCAGCAGAATGATCGCCTATGCCTCGGCGTCGACCTTCACACCGAGTCTCGACAATTCGACATTGTTATTGAACGCCGTTACGTGAGCCTGTAGATCCGGCACCTCCCACATCTTTAGGTTGTAACAACGCTATTATGCGTACACCTTACTCATCAGTATCTTGGACATGTACTGTTTCTCCAATTTCTCCCAGACCTCCTTCAGAGTTGTCAGGTCTAGGATGTGATTCATCACGTCGTCAGTGACGCAAAGTCTTATCAATCCCACGAACTTCACTTGCATCTCTGCCCAGTTTGTAGTGGTGACATCCACTGGTTTCTCACCACGCAACGCCTTCTGTAATCCCTATTGCACCAACAGATCCTTGATCTGTACCTGCCAAAATTCGAAATTGTCGGTGCCATCAAATCGCATCACGTCGAATTTTGGCCCTACGAAATTGGACGTCATCTGATACGAATTGTTGGTGATAGATGAAACAATGAATTCAAAGCAAACAATGGAAGAAACACAAAACGACACAGAAATTTGTTTACGCAGTTCATCCAAATTGGCTACGTCTGCGACTTTAGAGCAGCTACAGTTCCTTCTTATTAAATCAATTTTTTTTATGCAGAAACAATAAGATGCAAGGTTAATCTTTTCAGTCCTAAGTTACAATTTTTAGAAGTAACTATTCATAGGGTTAGCAACCAAACCCTATGAAATACCCAAACCCCCCCTAAAACTTAGAAAATGAGCCACAATTCTCAACACAAAGTGATTCCTCAAATTGAGGTGTTTCCTTGTACAAGGCCATCAAGTTGATTGTGGGTTAAAACTTCCCTGGCACGTGCGCTCCTGTGTTTAAGGCGCTGGTGTAGTGTCTCGGACATCTGGTTGAAGAATTCAGGGTCCCATTTATGAATCAGCAAGGGGTCTTCAGCATACCAGACATATATGGAAGTAACAGCACTTTCCACCACAACCATAGCCACTCCAGCCTGAAAATACACATATACACACCAAAAAATAAATATTTCTTTGTTGCTATTTAACAATGTCAAGTTAAATGTTCAGCAGTGAGAAATGAAGTTTGGCAAGTTTTAGTTGAATGTTTTAGAGTGGGTATTTATGTTGATTTTGGCGTGTAATGATAGGTAATGTGTTTGGATCAAAGGGAAGCCTTTAATATGGAAAGTTTATTCTAATGGGACCGAAAGGATAAGGTAGCACCCTAGTTAGTTTATTTCTAATTATTAGTATTTATCGTTATTTATTAGGATAGGAGATATCTAGTTATTTTAGGA
This sequence comes from Nissolia schottii, assembly GCA_003254905.1. Classification (NCBI taxonomy): domain Eukaryota; kingdom Viridiplantae; phylum Streptophyta; class Magnoliopsida; order Fabales; family Fabaceae; genus Nissolia; species Nissolia schottii. The sequence goes on along the minus strand of QANU01057582.1, from coordinate 84,118 downwards.
GTCGATTATTCTCTTAAGAGTTTATTTAGGAGTTAAATTAAGAATAACAATTATTATAAATAGGAGTATTGATACGAAGCAGAAGAACCGGGAAGAGAACAGAGGAAGAAGGAGAAATAGAGAATGGGAAGATAGGGAAAAAAGAGATGATGGGGAACGAAACAGAGGTATGTTATTCCATAATCTCTACTCTTGCTTTACAATTACTTATAGATGAGCCTTCAATCAGGCCTCTGTTAGTTATTCAGTTACAGTTTGTCGCTAATTCTAACTCCGTAACTAACTATCAAATCAAATCCATCCCCTTAAAATCCTCCTTGTCCTCAAGGAGCAGCGCGAGTGTCGAAGGCAGGGAACCTCCCCTGTAAATCAAACAGGACCTCCCAAGTGGCATCTTCCTCCAACTCGCCCTTCCACTGCACGAGCACCTCTGTCAACGCCCTGTGGGAGTACTCGAAGCAGAATGGAAGGGTCCCAGCAAGCTTTTAACAAATAGACATGAAAGGTTGGATGAATACGGGACTCCGCAGGCAGCCTCAACGTATAAGCCACCTCCCCCACCTTGCGCAACACCTTATATGGCCCGAAATACCGTGGCGACAGTTTCTAGTGCTCCTGGGGCTGAGTAGAATGCTGTCTATAGGGCTGCAGCCTAAGAAAAGCCCAGTCCCCTTCCTTAAAAACACACTCAGTCCTGTTTCGATCAGCTAGCTGCTTCATTCATTCTTGAGCTAGCCTCAGGTTACGCTGCAACTTTTGCAACATGGCTTCCCTCGCAATAAAGCTGCGATCCATGGATTCAATGAACGTACTATGGGGAAAGTAAGGCAAGTGAATAGGGGGTGGTTGGCCATACACAACCTCGTAAGGAGTAGTTTGAATAGCTGAGTGGAAGGTGGTGTTATACCACCATTCAGCCAAAGGCAGTCATTTAAACTACTCACGTGGATGCTGCCAAGACATCGTGCGCAAATACTGCTCCAAGCAACGGTTAAGGACCTGGCCATCCGATTGCGGATGGTACGTCGTGGAAAGGCTCTGAGTAACCCCCAGCTGTTGCAAAAAGGCTGTCCAAAAGTTGCTAGTGAAAAGTGGATCCCGATCGCTAACAATGTTAGCTGGTGCCCCATGCAAACGGTAAACATCTCGAATGAAAATTTCAGCTAGATGGGAGGCTGTGAAGGGGTGGGACAAGGCAATGAAGTGAGCATATTTGCTCAATCTGTCAATAACAACCCAAATTGTGTCTCTACCCTCCGACTTGGGCAAGTTCTCAATAAAGTCCATGGAAATGCTATTCCAAATCCCCTCAGGAATGGCTAATGGCTGCAGCAGGCCTGGTGTTGGCACCCTCTTGTATTTGCACCTCAAACTAGTCTCGCAGCTTTGGATGAAATTAGACATATCCTTACTCAAATCTTTCCAATAAAACATGGCCTTAATCCTGTGAATTGAAGCCCGGATTCCTGAATGCCCTCCTTGATGGGACGAGTGTAACCATTTCAAAATCTGCCCCCTGACAGAGCTGTCCCTCGAAACAACCAGCTTATGCCCCCGAAAAACCAAGCCATCCACAACCCTGTAGTGGGGATGCAATGCAAGATCAGCATGTATATTCATCCTAAGCTGCTATAACTGGTTATCATCTGCATAGGCCATCACTATGTTCTGCCATAATTCTGAGGATATAGAGGAGACAGCTAGGTGAAATAGCTCTCCATGAGAAGCCCGCGAGAGAGAATCCGTTGCGACATTCTCTGAGCCTTTCTTGTATTGAATGACATAGGATAGTCCTATCAGCTTTGTGACCCATCTATATTGGGCAGGGGTGGACAATCGTTGTTCCAACAGGAATTTTAGGCATTGTTGATCTGTTTTGATGACGAATGCTTGCGCTGATAGGTATTGGTGCCACTAAGAAACCGCATGTACCAATGCCAACAATTCTTTATCATAAACTGACAATAATCTGTTCTTGGGAGACAGAACTCTACTAATAAATGCCACTGGATGGTCGTCCTGCATCAGAACAGCACCGATACCCGTGTTTGAGGCATATGTTTCAATTGATCAAATGCAAGCGCAGCAGCTGCAGTCCACTCAAAGCTGTCTTTCTTAAGCAAATCAGTGAGGGCCGATGCAATAATGCTGTAATTCTTAACAAACATTCGGTAATACCCTGTTAAGCCTAGGAATCCCCTCAATTGCTTCACATTTTTCGGGGCAGGCCATTGTACCGTAGCAACCTTAGTTGGGTCTGTTGTCACCCCTCCCCATTGGAAATAAAATGGCCTAAGTATTCAATTCGGGAAGCGAAGAAGGCACGTTTGCTCCTCTTTGCGAAGAATTGGTTGGACTTTAGTATGGAAAGTACCTCTCTAAGGTGAGCTAAATAGTCCCCAAGACATGAGCTATAGACCAATATATCATCAAAAAATATCAAGACGCATTTCCTAAGCAAAGGTTTAAAGATGGTATTCATAGCACCTTGAAATGTGGCCGGGGCATTAGATAACCCGAATGGCATTACGACGTACTCAAACTGGCCACTATACGTTTGAAAAGCTGTCTCCTCAACATCTTCTAGCCTCATACGGATTTGGTGATAGCCCGCTCGCAAGTCAAGCTTGGAAAAGACCTTAGCCCCTCCCAATTCATCCAATAAGTCTTCGACCAAAGGGATTGGGAACTTAGCCTTGATGGTCATGTCATTCAATCGTCTATAGTCCACGCACATCTGCCAACTTCCATCCTTTTTCTTAACCAACACGATTGGGGCAGCAAAGGGGGAAGAACTGGGTTGAATCACCCCTGAATCCAGCAACTCTTTAACCATGCTGTCAATAATATCTTTTTGCGCAGGAGAGTATCTATAGGGCCTCAACGATGTGGGATTGGAGCCCTCGTTCAGCACAATTTTATGATCGTGTAAACCTCTAAACAGAGGGAGCTGCTTAGGTTCCTCAAAGACATCTTGGAACTCTTCTAAAAGTGCAGTTTGCTGGGCTGCTAACGGGTCATTCTTGTCTTCCTCAACTAATACTGTACAGCACATCCTGTTGCCATCATGAGGTAGTAAGTGCAGCATGTAACAATACTTGTCTTCCACCAAGATCTGGTTGAGCTTGGCAGCGCCCATTACCTTATTAGTCGTCCCTTTTTCAGCAGTCAGCTGACCTTATTATTGCCCATGTAGAACTCCATGACCAAGTTCTTAAAGTCCCAAGCTATGGTGCCCCATTGCTTAACCCACTGCATTCCCAAAATAAGATCGTAGCTGCTCAAAGGAATAGCAATGGCCGAGGTGACAAAATCATACCCCTGCATCCTCCACTAAATATGTTCACAGCAGCCAGCCCCGTTGATTACTCCCCCATCGGCAACTGTAATCTGGACAGGTGCCATAGCTTGTATTTGTCCCACTCCCTCACGGAAAAGCTTCTCACTCAAAATTGTGAGTACTCCCCGAATCAATCAGCACAAAAATCTTTTTCCTACCAATCCATCCTACTAATCTCATCATAGGATATGTGGAATCACCATGAATGGCATTCAGAGAAACAGTGGGACTTACCTCAGTATCCCCCTCTTGCGATTCACTGAAGCTGGTGTCCCCTTCCAATGCCCCGAACTGGTCCTCATCATCCCCCACTTCCAT
>QANU01057582.1:63348-77119 GCA_003254905.1 Nissolia schottii | reverse complement strand
GTCCCTATTTTCGTAAATAATTATTTTCAAAAGATAACAATGGACTAAGGTATTCTGACCAGGTAGAAAACAACCTAGTGAGCTTTGTTTACTACGTACGGGTAAACAGTTAGCTAGGGTGTTTCAGACATCATTACTGAGTTCTGCACTCAAACCTCCGATGAAGCATTGCAACTTCTGCTGCTCCATCAAATCGGTGGGACAAACTAGCTTGTTGAACGTTTCTTGATATTCTTCAAGGCTGCCATGTTGTACAAGCCGTTTGAGTTCTTCCATGGGAGTGTCAAATTTAGCGCCAAACCAGACTTGGATGGCCTCCGCGAACTCGCACCATGTGAGTCGTCCCTCCTACCCTTGTTCCAGGTTCTGGAACCACCTAAAAGAGCCCTCGTCGAGTGCGATGCTCGCAACCGTGACTTTTTCCCCTTCCGGCGTCCCGTCAAGAGCGAAAAAACGCTCGCACTTCGCGACCCAGAGCCCTACGTCGTCATGAAAAATTTTGGGGAATTATAGTCGTGTCAACCGCGTCGGAACACGGTATTCTCCCTAGTTGCCGCTGCGCTGCCACCGCGTGATTCCGAGCTCTGCCAGCTGCAAACCAAGACCTCTCAGGGTTTCTTGAATGTTGTCGTACTGCAGATCACAACATTGCTCCAACACGCGCAATTGTGGATCAATTACGGCCATAATGCGCTCTCCTGTCTCATGCATTGCTGTCTGGAGTCGCATAGCTTCCGCCATGGATGGATCGATGGCTCTGGATACCAATGATACGAAGCAGAAGAACAGGGGAGAGAACAGAGGAAGAAGGAGAAATAGAGAATGGGAAGATAGGGAAAGCAGAGATGATGGGGAACGAAACAGAGGTATGTAATTTCATAATCTCCACTCTTGCTTTACAATTACTTATAGCTGAGCCTTCAATCAGGCCTCTGTTAGTTATTCAGTTACAGTTTGTAACTGATTCTAATTCCCTAACTAGCTATCATATCAAGTATTCTCCTCAGGTTAGGGTGTAGATTTATTATTGAGTTGTTAAGGGAACCAGCCCTTGAATAGGAACCAGCCTCTTGATTTTTATTCAATAATATCCTATTTTACTTATCCAATCCTTATTATTTGTTCTTGACTGTTGGGTCCTAAAAACGACCTAACATAATGTAACAACATTAAAAATGGAGGTACCACACCCAAGCACTATCCCAGTGAATTAAAGATTACGTTATGAACTGTCACTGCCTAGGTATCCAAAACCCCATAGAATAAAGTGTAAGTTTTTTATTTGGTCATAACTACGAAAATGTCTTTTTGTATCCTTTGCACCATCTTGGTCAACTAGTAGAAATTTTGCTTACAAAGGCTTAGAATATGACCAGGCATGGAATTTAACTTTAATCAAGTTAGAATATGACCAGGCATGGAATTTAACTTTAATCATGGATGTTGTAACCTTACCAATACCATCCCCATCAGCATAGATGTGGACCCAATCATAAAAGCTCTGTCGCTCCATTTAATCCATGCCCAAACACCAGAGCAAGTTCCAGTAATCAGTCCACCAAAAATGGTTCCCATCAACAGTATAGCACCTGAACAATCATAAGCCACAAGTGCTTCGACTCCAGTTGACTGGAATAACTCCCATGCATCTCTAGCAGAGTGGTTAAAGCTTTTACCATAAACAGCAATCTGCAAGAACATAAGCATAACAACCATACTAGAGAAATTTGTCCAAGAACATATGGCAGGCTGGGAGCTAGCTATATTAACTAGACCTCAACAAAGTGCCATAATATTTCAATTTCCCAGACATTTGTGAAGAACCCCTGCCAAGTTATTTCCACATCTTGCTAGTTTACATTCCCAAGTAGGGTTTTTTTTTTTTAATCATTAAGTTGTCTCCAATTTAATTCCACCAAAACCAAAGGACCAAAGGCAAGGATCAACATTCCCAAGTAGTTAAAAATGAAAAATCAGCACTTCTCTTGTAGAAGATGCAAATTTAATCATATATGGAACTGATTACTGATATAGACATAGAAGTCTACCTGAACATATGCATACTTGTTAAAGAAACGGACAAGGGTCTCCACAATGTGGAAAAGGAAATCAACGCAGCAAAGTAAACACTCATTGTTGCCTATCTTCGATCGGAATCCTCTTATCTGAGTGGCATTAAAATTTCGATTAAAGAAAAGTAAAAATGAATAGCATCCATATATAAATGAAATCTTTAAATAATTCGCAAAAGCAAATGATGGTTAATACCTCCCATCGCATGGTCCTAATGGCAGCAGTGAACAATGAACCATAACAAATGCTCCCAAAAGATGTTGTTAAAGCATATTGTAAAGATTTCATTACGGAGTTAGCAGGAACTGATGTCGTCTCTCGTCCACCATGGACACCAACAAGAAACACCATTCCAGACACAATGACATGTACAGTATTACAGAGCACAGCACCTGTCCAAAATAAGCTTACGGAGAGGACCTGCATGCATGATAACAATATATGTGTAATCAGATGAGGAAAGCTTACATAATCCACTGCCATAACCAGTCCCAACAAGAACAGAAAGAATAAAGAGCAAAACTTGCCAGCTCACCACAAGAAGCCACCAGCGTCCACCATCTCCCATGCTTGAAGCCACAACACCAGCTGCTCCAAATGACCATAACACCAACCACAAAAGCACAAGAAGCATAAATGCATATGCCACTCTCATAACCTCAGGAAGATTCCACACCATCTTAACAGCCTTTTGCAGAACCAACATTGTAAACGGAAGTCTGGAAAAGTAAAGGACAGCCACCACAAATTATATTAAAGAATTAATGTAAAATCAAATTATTTCAACAATTGGTTATGTGAGAATGATTAATTTTCTCTATAATCGATTGTGGTAAAATCAATTTCATGTTTGGATAAACTAACTGAAATTATTTTAAGATACTGTGTTTCGTTTGAATTGTATGAAAAAATTGCTTATGCTATAGTAAAGGCCCGTTTGGATTGAAAGTCTCCAGGGATGTAGATTGTAGAGCTCTTAAAAGGGTTGAACACTTTCACCCAGGATGAACAGTCATATTTACACCTTCATTTTACAACAAGCAATTAAACCAATGAAATCAATGAGAAATATCTTTGCTACTTCAATTCCATTTGCTGTTATGAGAATAGGAAAGTCTATGTTCACAAAAACTGGTAATTTATATCAGCTATCAAATACAAAATAACACCAAATGTAGTCTGACATAAACAAAAATCTGCGACAGCTTCAATTGTTAACTTCCTCTCAAAAAACCCCATCCTTCCGATGTAGATATAAATGGACAAATAAAACACAATTCATTCGACCAATAAGAAACCAAACTACATCCCCTCCAACCCAAAAAGAAAAAAAGAATGCATACGTAAAGGCTATTTTCAGGCCCATACCTGTCTATAACAGATATCACATACAAGAAGTGCAGACTTGCGCCGACAGCGAACGCAACGCCCCAAAAGAACTGCTGAGCCCAAAAACACAACACACTGATNTTTGTTCTTGACTGTTGGGTCCTAAAAACGACCTAACATAATGTAACAACATTAAAAATGGAGGTACCACACCCAAGCACTATCCCAGTGAATTAAAGATTACGTTATGAACTGTCACTGCCTAGGTATCCAAAACCCCATAGAATAAAGTGTAAGTTTTTTATTTGGTCATAACTACGAAAATGTCTTTTTGTATCCTTTGCACCATCTTGGTCAACTAGTAGAAATTTTGCTTACAAAGGCTTAGAATATGACCAGGCATGGAATTTAACTTTAATCAAGTTAGAATATGACCAGGCATGGAATTTAACTTTAATCATGGATGTTGTAACCTTACCAATACCATCCCCATCAGCATAGATGTGGACCCAATCATAAAAGCTCTGTCGCTCCATTTAATCCATGCCCAAACACCAGAGCAAGTTCCAGTAATCAGTCCACCAAAAATGGTTCCCATCAACAGTATAGCACCTGAACAATCATAAGCCACAAGTGCTTCGACTCCAGTTGACTGGAATAACTCCCATGCATCTCTAGCAGAGTGGTTAAAGCTTTTACCATAAACAGCAATCTGCAAGAACATAAGCATAACAACCATACTAGAGAAATTTGTCCAAGAACATATGGCAGGCTGGGAGCTAGCTATATTAACTAGACCTCAACAAAGTGCCATAATATTTCAATTTCCCAGACATTTGTGAAGAACCCCTGCCAAGTTATTTCCACATCTTGCTAGTTTACATTCCCAAGTAGGGTTTTTTTTTTTTAATCATTAAGTTGTCTCCAATTTAATTCCACCAAAACCAAAGGACCAAAGGCAAGGATCAACATTCCCAAGTAGTTAAAAATGAAAAATCAGCACTTCTCTTGTAGAANAACAGTTCTGGAAATCGAGAGTGCAGAGCGTCGGGTTACCTGATCTATGTTGGTGGCGGTGACGGAACCGCAGGAAGAAGAGAAAGAAGCGCAAGTATCCATCATTCGGAGAGGAGAATGAACATTGTCGCTTGTTGAAGAGAGAGAGATCAGTACGCTTTGAGGGTCATCATGAAAGCCTGAGGGGGAAAGCGAAACGTAAAGCAGAATGTTTCGAGACAGGGGAAGCTTAATAAAATGTTGGCTTTTGCGGTGGGTTTAAAATAAATAGATAAATAAACAATTCATACCTGAACAAATATATAGTTCCGCGGGGTATGGTTGGCTAATCTGTTGTGGGCCCAACTGAGCAGTAATGTTTGGTTTTCTAATTTCTTTGTTTTTACTAATAAGTGTTTATTTGGGTAATACCCTTTAATTATCTCTATCTGCCATAGATTTTGTTTTAAGTCAAAATTTATTGTTACATTTGTAATTATACACTTAATTTATTAATTTTAAAAATAATAACTTTTTTAATATTATTTTTATCTCTCACTTCATTATGAAACACTTTAATTAAATTAAATAAATGTGTTTTAATAAATTTACTCTTTAAATCATTTTTAATTTTAAATTTCTTAATATCGGTGCATTTGACCAAAGTAATATTTAAAATGGACTAGAAGAAGTATTGAATTAATGATTTTTGGGGAAGTTGGATATACATACATATAAAATTAATGAAACAAAATAAATTAACAATTTTGAAATAAAATTCATTCACGTTATTTGGTATTCATGATGCTACAACTTACGTGGGCTTTTAAAATATTAAAATTTTTAAATAAATTTTACAGTTTATTCTACAAAAATGATATGGTGTATTCTTTTTTATATAAAAAATATTATTTCACATATCATTTAATCTTGTACTCACAAGTTTATTTACTATAAAATTTTCATATTTAATTACCGATACCAAAGTTTACCTTAATTTTATAATAAAAATTATTCTCAATTTTTAGTACTGTTTATAATGTTTAAAAATGAAATGAAAATTTATTTAGGTTATATAATATATTAAAGGATTCAATTTTTTTAACCGTTAATTGTACCAAAAAATAGTTAAATTTTTACAACAAAGTTAATTTAGTTTAAATTTACATATTTGTTCATGGATACTAAGATTTTAATTGATTATTACAATATCTGAAATAACTGTTAATTTAATTACATTTATAATTGTTAACTAATTAAATTTAATTTAAATTTATAAATTAAATACTGTTAAATGCAAGATCTTAATGTAGCAAAAACAAAATTCCGTTTTGAATTGATAAATCAGCTTTCTGTTGGAAATTAAACTTGCTTCTAGTAAGTTGGAGAACATTACAATTGCTTAATTGTTAAGGCTTTGAATAGTCAAAGCTTAACCATTAAGATTGACAACTATTACTAGCTAGTAGTCATGTTCAATTTGGCCACAACAATTTGAAGAGTCAAATTTAGTGGCTAGATAATTAGCATTTATTAAGCCAACTATGAAGTCTACATTTGCAACTCAAATTCAATTTGAGCACTTGCAAATCTATGGTCAAATTTGATTCAAATTTGAACACTTTAACTATATGTTGAAGGAAAAGTTCTAATTGAAATTTACAACCTCATTTGATCTTCCTATGCCTATATAAAGGCATGAGGGGAGCTTTAGAATCTAAGTCAATAACTTGTAAAACAAAGCAAGTGTGTGAGGTAGAGAAAAGCTCCAGCAAGCTTGTGAGTGTCAGAAAGAACATTGTAGTGTTATTCTGAGTGTGTAAATTGACTACTAACAAAAGCCAAAGTTTTGAGTGTATTATTGTTTCTTTCAATAGAAATATTTTGTGAAATTAATCTTTTCTTAAGTGTTCATATTTTCTTCTCTTAGCAATCTAAACTTCAACAAGGCAATTTCAATTTTAATTGCCAACACTTTCAGATTATTCTATCTCTTTCTTTAACCTTTTTTCCATTTTAACTCTTTCACACACTACCAATTCATCTTCAACCATTCAAAATTTTTTTTTTCCCTTTTTCCCCCTTTTGCTTAATTGCGGTGCTCTTCATCGGTGGATAGATCTTTCACGAGATTGTATTTTGCCTCTCTTTATCCTCCCTTTTGTCAATGTGAGAGAAAAATAATCGAAGAGTAGAAGGATAGAGCTGCCACAACAAAGGAAACGGGCAACTGCTTCTTTGTAAACAGGGAAGACAAGATTTAGGGTTTCCTAAGTTTTCGAATTAAATGTTTATGGGCTCCTAACCTAACTTAGAATGGAGAAGAGAAGAAGAAGAAACAAAACCGCGTTCATCTGTCCATGCCTCCATGCTGAACTTATAATTTTGCATACCACTTCTTATTCCTTTCTTTTGTTTATTTACGTGGCCATTCCTTTTTCTTTTGATTTGCCTCCATGATGATTTTATAAGTTGTTTGCAGTAACACATATTTTATATATTTTAAAAAGATGTTATTATACTCTTAAAAATATCATTCATGGAGAGATTTGAAATTAAAAGTATAAACTAGAATTGTACTTATGTTTTGAATATATTAATGTGTTAACTTTTTTATTACTGGCATTATTTAATTATATATTTTTAAATTTGTGTTGATATATTTATTTAATTATATCTGATTAATTGGTTTAACAAGTGACCTTCTATTTTGACTGAGTTGAATATTAGGTCAAATTTTATTACTATACAAATAGGAAAATCCGAAGGAAATATGGCATTCATGAGAATCTGGACAAAACATGGTTTTGGACAGGAATATAAAAGAGGCATGACATTACACAAGAATTTGACGGAAGCATGACATTGTACAAGAATTGGAAGGAAGTGTGTTATTGCACTAGAATAAGAAAGAAGCGTGGCATTGCTTGAGAATTTAAAGGAAGTGCGTTGCATGGAAATATAAAGGAAGATTGGCATTGCGCAAGAATCATAAGGAAGTGCGGTGTTGCGTAAGAATCATAAGGAAGTGTGGAATAGCACTGGAAGGAAGTGCAGCCTTACACAAAAAATCTGAATTCAAAAAGAAGTATGACATTGCATGTGAATCCGAAGGACGTGTGTTGCACAGGAATTTAAGGAAGCGTGGCGTTGCACGAGAATATGAAGGAAGCAAATGGCCATTGCATGGGAATAAGAATGACGCATGGTGTTTCACTAGAATTAGAAGGAAGCATGGTGTTCCACGAAAATCGGAAGGAAGCATGGGGTTACACGGGAATTGAAAAGAAGTATTGCCTTGCACGAGAATCAGAAGAAAGCATGATATTACAANATCCTTCTCGGTCTTTCATTCGAATGAAATCCTCAAGTATTCGATTGAAATCCAAAATCTTCTTTCATTCGAATCCGTGGGAATTCAATCGAATGCTACAATAAAAAAATCGCCCCGAGAGTAACTTTCTCAGGGGTTTTCTCCGCGAAACATTTTCAATGTCTACAGTGATCCAATCCATACAGTTATGGTCTCCAAACCTCAAAATCTTCAAAATCTAACTCCCATAACTCATTTCCTATAATTTGTACAAAAAGGTTTTTCACTCACATACACAGAAATACATTTAAATAATCATTAAATAAACCACATAGACAGTGGGCTTAGAGTTACCCACATCCGATGAAAATTCCGGTCCAGTAGACTGGAAGTAGAAAATTCCCTCTTCACAACGGCGTGCTCCTAGGATTTTTCCGAAGTCCGACAATGCTTCCGCGGTGTGCTCGAGTGGAACGAATGTTTGTGAAAGTGAAATGAAAATGACGTCTGAAAGATGGCTATTTGTAGCCTATTTTCCTTTTTCTTATTTTTCCTTTTTCCTTTTCTTTTTCTTTTGTTACCTGTTATTATTATTATTATATTATTATTATTATTATTATTATTATTATTATTATTATTATTATGAATTTATAACTTCTGCCGAAGGAGGTCAAATAGCCTTTGGCCGGTCCCGTTTTCGTTTCAATGCATTCTGTCCAGTATTTCACACCTCGGTTGCCCTAAAAATATTCTGGGCATACCGTCGTGATCCATTGATTTTTCCTTTTGACCCGAGAGTCATTACTCGGGAACTTTCGACCGTTTCACCGCATCCAAAAATCCCACGAGCGTTTCTCGGTATCCGAAACGGATTCCGTTCGAGTCAAAACTCTCCCGGATACATTGGAGAATTTTGCGGACAACGAAGACGTAATCCCGGTCGCTTATTCGGAAGTTTTGCCAGTTAAGCCCTCCGTCCTGAACCCTCGAAATGCCTCTCGGTTCCCCACGACGGTCCAACCCCGCGGGTTTTACGTGCATGAAAGAATCGAGTTGTTACATGCACTGATAAGTTAGAACTCTTTGTTGACTCGAGAGCTGGGTCAACAACTAGTACTATCGAAGGCAGTAGAGGTGTAGCCTCACAAGGTACATGGGCCTCGGCGGTAGTAGCAGGTACAACTGGGGGTGCCGATAGTAAGGACCTGAAGCAGTAGCTCATGTGTGAAAAGAAGTGAGCTAGATCCGTGACCGTAATCTCATACGTTGTCATGCTCATGGCCTCAAGCATGACTATTACCCTAGTAGGGTCCACTCTAAAACTCTAGATGGTCGAAGGTTACGTCCTCACCTTGCAGATGCACTCCATCGGGACCTAGAACCAAATGCGGAAGGTATGAGAAAAATGTATTTTCTTAGTGGATCTTTATGCATTGGCTAAGTGACATCGCATAGGGTTTCGACATTTGGGCCTTCTCTAAGTGAGCATGTACAAAGGTTTAGTTAATTATCATGTTCTAGTTCTGAACGGTTACCAGTTAATTCTAATCTTCCCTTTAACCTAGCATGTACCCATACAATGTAGACATAATAATGCTCAAACATGAATCAATGATAGAGTAGTGAAGTCGTGCATGAATACATTATGGAGTTATATCACTTTTCCTTTATTAACATTGGTACCCTTCAATACACCTAGGGGATTGGTTACCACCCTTGGGCGTACAACTTCGTATTATGGACTTGAGTTTAATTTTGTGGTAGCGAACCGCATAAGTTTTTTGACTATGTCAGTAACTAACTATTTACGTCAACCAAAGTGACTAGCTAACTGTGCTAAACCAAGTGACTTTTATCTCTTTCTTTTTGGTACACTTAGAACCTTAGGTGTACAACCTCTAAACCAATCAACAAGGTTGGTCGAGGTGACCAACTAATTACACTTGTAACACCTTAGCTAGCTGTTTACGCTTAAGTCACAAAGAATGCTCACTAGTTTGTCACTTTCTCAGTTGGAATACCTTTAGTCCTATAATTATTTTCAAAATTATCTTTTACAGAAAATGTGGACCAATTTAAACTTTTTTCTTTGTTCGAAATCATAAATTATGAGCTACGCGTATGGAATAAATCGTATATATATACAAACGTTAGAGTCTCACACACTTAAAGGTTAGAACTAACTATTGGTGATAACTCTAACCAAGTCATAGAAATCATAGCATTCATACATTCATGGTGGTCCAAAGAAACAGTCACAGATACATATCCATATATAGTACATACATACTTAATACACATAACAAGCTAATGACAAGTACAAGTCATTTAGCTAAAACAAAGTAAAATGTTCTATTGTTACGGTTTGTCATCTTAAACATAATCTCTCTGCTTCCCTGTTGTGTCTTGTGCGAAAGTTGCTACCATGACGACTCCATCATCAACCTTCACTGTCCCAAGGTAGGGTCCTCACCTTCTGGTTCCTCGGCAGATTCTTCAGGTGCTCCTGGAAGCATAATGCATGGGTGTGAGAACATTGTGTCCTCATTGGTAATCCTAGGGGCTTAACTATCTATTTCGATTCATTTATAATCCAGGTCACTCAGGAGATCTCTAGGAGTCAAAATATACTAAAATTCCTACTTATTTTAATCCATGCTAGTCTTAAGTAGCTTTAACCTAATCAACTAGGTGACATGGGAATTCTAATCTTTCATTACCTATAAGGGTTTCGTGCTTTCTAAACCTAATCGTTTAAGTATTGGTCTTCCGTAACTTAAAGCCCTCATAAAGGCAGTCTTGTGAAATCCTTTTTCACTTGATGTTGCCTTGTAGCGTATACATATCTTATTATCATGTACATACAGCACATATATCATGCATGAAGGGAATCCGGGAGTTTTCCTATGCGCCTTGTCAGGTATCTCCATTGGGACAACATCCTTCTTGTCCTTTCCCCCATGTACCTAGTGGGATCGTCATCCCCTATAGTATACAACCTGCTCCGTATCTCGTATTTGAATTCGTATTTAAGGCAAAGCTCATACCTAAGGTGGTAGCAAACCACAGATGCATTTAGCGTAAACATACACACACACACACACATATATATAATATGACCACCTCTGCATGCAAGGTTGGTGAGGGGCTTGAACTATGACAAGCCGGGGTGGACTCATGATTTCATATCCTATTTTCGCTCTTTAACCCGTCTAGCTTTCGTAGCATATTTTCCATACTTAACATAAACTCTCTTTTTCTTTTGGCATATACTTTCTTTTAATTCGTATCTTTCTTTTTGGGGCATAAATTTTCTTCTAATAGCATGATTTTGCATTACAGCTGATTTGTGCCTGCTTCTCGTGCATTTGTTCTAAACGCTTGAGACTCCAACTCATCATTTCCCCTATTTGACATGTTACTAATAATAATAACACTTCTTAATTGCATGAACAATAATTCACAGAATTTTATAATGCCTGTCCCATTCGGCGTGCCATTTTGTTTCACAAGAAATAATTCCCAGGGAATTAGTGGTGAAAGTCAAAAGAATGTTTGAAAGGGGCAAGCGATTATGAAGTTCTAGGTAAAGAACCGAGGTCTGAATTGTATTTATGCGAAAGAAAAAGTGGGAATGAAGAAATTTTTTTATTGAATTGATCACAGAAGTGATAGACATACAACGTCTAAGTTTCTTGCAGAAGTGGAAATAAAACAACAAAGTTACATAAAGAACTTAAGGAATTGAAACGAAACTAGAAAACTAAATGGAAATGAAAAGGAAATTAAAATTAAAGAGCAAATTAAAAGAAAAGAATGGTGGCATACATTGGATCTCCTTGTACTCTTTGCGTCGTCAGGGACTTGGGTGTTTGGTTAATCCTTCAGAAATGAACCACCTCTATCTTGATGCCAATGCCTTCTATTTATAGAATTTGTGGCCCTTAACCGTCACCCCAGACTCTGGTGACGGTCTTCTCCAAGTTTGCCCCGGTCCACCAAAATCCGGGCCAGTTATGTTACAGTGGGCGAGACGTATACGTGGTGGTTATCACTACGTGCCCATTATGTGCACTTTTATGCCAAGATGATGGGTAGCTATTATTCTTCGTATGCCATGTTGGATGGGAAGTTACACCCGTTGCACGAGTGAGTATTAATAACCGTTCCCTCCAAAAGTATCCATTTGAATTTTATACATGCATTTTTACTAACTTTTCAAACATGTCGTCATTTTAATTTCGTTGACGATCACTTATTGCCTTGTTTTTTATGGCAAGCACTACCTTAGCTCAATGATCCCTTTCATTTGCGACATCTAAAACGCTTTTCATTTTAGCATCCTTTTATTACTAAATCGTTTGTTGAAATCCATATTTATCGACGACTTAATCCTTGTTGACTGATGACCTCATAAACATATATTCAGTCGCTGATTTCATCCTTGTTGACCAAAGACCTTGTATTCCTTCAACAAGATTTATTTCTGTCGCCATTATTGAAATCAATAATAAATAGCTTTCCTACTGCGACTAGGCTGACTAACCACACCTTCTATTCACCGTTGGGTCGCAAATATATCCATCAGTGACCAATCGTGTCGCTCTTCTTCATATGCAATTATACTCTTATTATTTTATCTCTTACCATCATTCCTTCACAAGTCCCCTTTTATCTCTTGTCGCATTGCCATTTTTTTTTGGCAACCCCAACAAGGGTATTAAGTTGAAATTCTATATATGGTGAATTTTTTGAACTTGTACGAATGAAATTTGACATGTCAATCGGCTGAGTCCCATGGCTGAGTCATCAGGTTTCGGGTCGACTCAATTTAATAACTATGTCCTGTTTAATGTTTTCTCCTTTTTTTTTTTATAACAGCACTGAATTGATTAATTGTTTACTTTTGTAAAGTCGTTCTTCCTTTTTGTTTATTAATTTTTATTTTTGAAGTCATGGCTTTTGGCAATACCCTAGGGCTTCTAAGTTCTAAAATCTTCTTTCCTGAGTGGCAAAGGTTGTGCTTAGTAGTAATCCAATACCTTTTATCTCTGTTCTGCTTTTATTACATGGAAAACAACGATGTAGGTAGCTTAGAACTAGGAATAAAAAGAAGGAACCGAAGGTGAAAGAGGACGTGGAAGAGAGATTGAGATGGTTATTGAACAGTGTGTGACTATTTCTGAGGTGTTGAGAAGTCAAACTCCCAAGTCCATGTAGTAATAATAAATGCCCCTAGCATTATAAAATTATTAAATAATAAACAAGTAGACAGAGTATTAATACGCTATCCTCCTCTTAAAGATACATCAAGCTTTTCCTTCATTCCTCAGTTCTCAGTGTATGTTTTCCATAATCTGCTTCTCATTATCTGAGCACAAAAGATAAAACTTCATGATGATGATGATGATGCTTTCGTAGAGAGAGAAACACAAGGTTTTTGCGTCTCTGTGTGTGTGTGATTTAGTAACAAGTTAGGTGAAAAAATATGCAGAGGTTCAAGACAGCTCAAGCAAGAACCCAGCAACAGTATTTTCACTCCTTCTTGCTTCGGTTAGTTTCTCTTTGTCGCCCTTTGTCCATATTTTCTTTTGCGTTCTTTTTTGTATTTGAGGTTTCTTGTGAGTGTTGTGGGAAATGGGTTCATCTGCAGCAAAGTTAACCATCTTTTTGCATCAGAAAATCGTATTTGTTCAAACAGATTATCTCTGTTTTTTGTCTGGTTTGAAAACAGGGGGGACAACACCAAACGAAACCCAGAGCGTTTCTCTGATCTTGGTGATCTCAAACATTCTGCACCTGTGTTTCAACATGAAGATGCTGTTGATTTAAGCTCAAGTAACTTTTCTCTCTCTCTCTCTCTCTCTGTATCACATTCTAAATATGTTTTTGTTTTAATTTTGAACGCTTTGTAGGCTCTGTGTTCAGCATAAAGTCGAGCAATGTAGCTGTTGGTGGCAGCAACTTGCAGTATGGGACATTGAACACGGTTTTTGATCCCCTTCCTCTCTCTCTCTCTCTCTAGTAGTTTTAGGTAGACGGTTTTTTTTTTTTTTTTTT
>QANU01057582.1:38551-62591 GCA_003254905.1 Nissolia schottii | reverse complement strand
TTTTTTTCTCAACCTTGTGTTAGTGCAATAGAGTGCAACAGCATGGGGCACTCTTATTTGTGGACTCCAAGCATCAGACAAAGGTCAAAGCTGAAGATCACAAGGTTGGTTGCTGCGACTTGGCTCAACAGCTCCTAGCCACAGATCTATATTCCATTGCTAATGCTATTCTCTTGTTATTTGTTTTTTCCCCCCCTTTTTGGATGCCTTTTCTCTAGAGTGTTCGGAGGTTGGCTCAAAACCGGGAGGCTGCAAGAAAGAGTCGGTTAAGGAAAAAGGTAATTGGCCCCAGGGGTGAAGCTAGATGCCTCTCTTTATACTTAGAACATGTAGGAAAATTATTAGTGGGATCCTTTGTTTTATCTGTCTCTATTATGGATGAAGAGGCGTGTAAAGTATTGGCTGGTTTTAAGATAATATTTGTTGTAGAGATGGCATTATAAAATGGTGCGACATTAGTTTACATTACTCTTAACTCCATTTGATCTTATCATTATTATTATCACTATTTTGTGCCTAACACAGATTAGTTAATAGATAATTGAGCAGACCATGAAGTTGTTAGGATCTCATAATAGCTAAATGATTCCCATGAAAATATATGAACACAATAATTATTTTTTCCTCCCTATATTAACTGTTTTAGCATATCGACTTACGGGAGTAATCTGGTGTATTCTGTTGTGCAAGAGTTAACTGCTGTTTCCTTGAAGTGCTAGTATATCCCCTTTTATTATAGTGGCTGCAGAGTCGTAGAATTCTAAGTGGAACATATTTGAATCATTTTGTGTATTTTTTTTTTACATTAGGCATATGTACAGCAGTTGGAGAACAGCAGACTCAGGCTTGAACAATTAGAGCAAGAGCTACAACGAGCGCGCCAGCAGGTCTGAGAACTGAAAGATTTCCAGCAGATACTCGTCGACAATTTCGACCTTGTTAACGTGTTTCTATTTCAATTCAGGGCGTGGTTATTGCATCTCCAGGGGATCAAGGCCATTCAGCTGTTGGAAATGGTAATTATAATAGTGGCTGCAGTTTCAGTTGCATTGTTTTCTTCAGTAGCAGAAATATGACACTTTTATCCACAATCTCTTTTCAACTGCACGATGGTTCTGTTTATGGATATGATTTTCTGTTTGGCAATATATGAGGGTGAGGCTGATGTTATCGATCATTTTACATGCCTTTGATCCACACTGCAGAGCACTTGTAATTTCTGAAATGCATGTCTGACAAAGTTTCTAGTTTTGTTACCGTCCTGTATTTCTTTGTCGCCCTACATGATAAAACCTTGAGCCTCAGTCCTTTAAGCCAATGTTTTCGCTGATTGCCTTAGCATTTGACATGGACTACGCCCACTGGGTCGACGAGCATCAGCGCCTTCTCAACGACCTTAGATCAAGCGTGAACTCCGAAACGGGTGACGATGAGCTGCATCTCCTTGTCGACGGCGTCATGGCGCATTACGACGAATTGTTCAGGCTGAAGAGTGCGGGGGCAAAGGCGGACGTGCTTCACGTGCTCTCCGGGACGTGGATGACGCCTGCAGAGAGATGGTTAATGTGGCTTGGCGGGTTCCGTCCATCTGAACTTCTCAAGGTAATTTTTGATTAATCGGCTCAGTAATACTACTTCAATCTGCAAAGTAAATAAAGTAGAAGCACATTCATCTCCGCATGTTTTGGGATTCAGATAGTTCGGAACCACCTTGAGCCGCTAACGGAGCAGCAGCTGATGGGGATTTATAACCTGCAGCTGTCCTCCCAGCAGGCGGAGGACGCTTTGTCCCAAGGCTTGGATGCGTTACACCAATCTCTTAGGGACACGCTCTCCCCCACCTCCCTGGGACCCACTGGCGTTGGAAATGATGTTGCTGATTATATGGGCCAGATGGGACTTGCAATGGGCAGTCTCGCCACACTCGAGAGCTTCCTTCATCAGGTACGAGACCATGAAGTGTATAATCGTGAGGTGAATTCAGATATTTATAAGGAAAAAAAAGTTTGAATGTGTCATGTGGAGAATTCAGACCTTTTAAATAAAAATGAAAAGTTTGAGGGTTTGAATTCGTCACAGATTGTGACTAATTCAGACTTAAACTCATACAAATGTAAATTTTTTATATGGATCATATTATGAGAAATAAATCATTTGGGGGCAATATAAATGTAATAATCCACATAAATCATCAATAAACTAGATTCCTTTAGATCACTAGAACCGTATTATGACTATGGTTTGTGTTCTTAGGCTGACCTGTTGAAGCAAGAAACGCTGCAGCAGTTGCAACGGATTTTGACGACGCGTCAGATTGCTCGCGCTCTCCTTGTCATAAACGATTACATTTCAAGACTAAGGGCGCTTAGCTCGCTGTGGTTAGCGCGCCCCAGAGAGTAGGGATTGATATTTGATATATATATATATATATATATCCATCTATTGATTGATGAATATCCCTAAGTTCATCTTGTGGGAACTACTATGTTGTCTCCAAATTGCTGCGACGCCTCAGAGATTATAATAGATGATGGCCTGAATCTTGATTTGTACAAGACTGCTAGTTTTTAATTGTTGGGAAACTCTGTATTATTGGAGCATTCGAATGGTCATTGGGGAATGTCACGTTGGAAAGTAGAGGTTTTGTAGCGGTAAATGCATTTCATCGTCGCCGTTTCATGAATTCACTAACAACCGGAAAGCATAGCAAAATTAGCGTGACTTCAATAGTTAATAATGGATAAATCAACCAAATCGTTTTTCTTATTCGGATGATGACGTGATATTTTGAAGCTGAATCATAGCTCTTTTTTTCTTAATTTTTTCGTTCTTCTTAATTTCCATCAGGTTTTATTGTGAACTCTGCACATAGATAGATGTGTCAAGAGAGAACTTATAATCGGCTCTTCCATCCCTATTCACCACCGGTCTATAAATTCGTCTCCTAAATTACCCCGTGTGGGCAAGAGATTCAGTTCTTTGTCCAACAGTTTCCACGTTTTCAAAAATAGTCTTGTTACACATAAAAAATTTACCCCATACATACATCTTATATTTATATATATAAAGTTTGTATTTTAATGTATATAATATTGTGTACTTAATTAAATATAATTATGAATATCATCTATAAATTTATGTACTCATGAAAATAAAATTTATACATTATTAATAATGTATGTATAAATGTATAAAATTAAGTGCATATGTAACATTTTTATTTTAAAAATTCACTGGAAACAGAAACATGATGAGTCTGTACCTGGTCTTTGGATTTTCCTACACGTGACAGCTTGGGGGAATGAAGACCCCAGTCAGTGCCTTTCCCATTCTTCCACAAGCTCACAAGCCAATCAGGCGCTGAGCCAGAGCTCCCAGCTGTACCCGCTTCCCATAAACAGAAATTGCTTGTTGGTTGTGAAACTGCCCTCTTACTTAACCGCGTCCCTTAGCGACTCTAACGGAGTTAAAACGTTTTCTTTCTCCCACCAAGTCTTCGTTATCTTCCGATGTCAACAGCAGAATCTGCCTCCTAATTTCCGCATAAAAAGTACCGTCATCATATTGTGTCTCCATAATGGTTGGTTATGCAAGAGACGACTCTCTAAGCAGGCTTTAATTGTGGCTTGGCTTTGTGACCGTCCGTGCGTTCGGAAATTGGCACGCGTGACTTGTAAAATAATTTGGTGTTGGAGCTCATATATATATATATATATATATAAATGTTAAGTATACACTTAATTTTATACATTCATACATACACCATTAATAATATATAAACTTTATTCTCATGAGTGCATAAACATTATAAATTTATAAATGATATTCTCAATTATACTTAATTAAGTGCACAAACATTAATGGCATTAAAACACAAACTTTATGTATATAAATATAAGGTGCATGTATTGTGTATATTTTTTAGTGTAGCAGGACTCATATATATATATAAAAGTACTTGGTTTGTGGACAATGTTTTGGGTCCGAGAATGCAGGACTGTGGATCTTTAATTTTTATGTCAAATGTGTCAAGTTGGAAGAATATATCCATTTTCGTACGTTGACAAGTGTCTATAGCGTTGAGCACTTTTAAGTTTTATGATGCAATTATTGAATGTATGAGCCAAATCAAATGTATTAGAAGGGATTTGGCGGTTACTTTCCAGTGAAATAATGGTCGCTGTTATTCCTCGCATAACATCATCATCAACAATACCAAACTTATGGTTCGGGTTACCATAAAATATTAATGTCTTGTATTATCCGTAACATTGACTTGGTTGGTTCGGGCTTTACGTAGTGGCTAAACCTTAATTAACTTAACAGGATCAAGTTGATGGTGGATCTCCACTACTGCTGCAGGATAACATTATTAAAAAGGTCAAAATTATGCTAATTTTTGGTTTCATTCTGCCCTGGTATGACCTTTGGTGTTTCTTTCTGTTTATACTTTGAGTTAAATTTCTATCTACTTAAGGTGTAAAAAAATCTTACACGGTTAATCAATTTTACTACATTAATATAAGTGATTGATATATCTCTCATTCTTTTAAAAGTCATGCATATACAAAAAGATTTGAATGGATGATAGTATAAATTTTTTTTCACACGGTTAATGAATAGAAATTAAACTCTTATACTTTATAGATAAAATTTTACTATAAGGAATTTTATTTATGAGTTTCTTTTTTATCATTAATTTTATTTTATTTTTTGTCTCTATATTATTTGAATCCGAATGTATTTGAATCAATTGAAGTTATTGTGATGTGCTCTCAAGTGCAATTTTTTACTATTAACTTTTTTGTTACTTACGTCATGTATGAGATTCATATCATCACTAAATGGTGAGAAATTACATTTAACAATACAAGACAATAAATTTAATTGAGAGGATATATTTTCTTATTTTATTCACAAACTAATCTCATGTATACATAAACACATCAAGGTCCTTGCGTGCTATGGGAGAGTATATGGGGACATCCCATACCATAGGTTTCGAGAAGGAGGAACTAGAAACCCTACTCTTTCATATCTCCATGGGAAAGGAAGCAGATATAGAGAGGGTTGTCTGGGGCAGTTTAAGGATCTATTGGAACTTATGGGCGGTGGTGCAGCTATGGAAAAGGGGCCACCGCATGAGATGTGTTTCAATTGGATGGAAACCTGGGTGTAGGCTCTTTTATAACACTGTCGCAAAAAGTAGATGGGTAAGAAAATTGGTGTAACCATTGGGAAGGTGCTTGTTGGGAAATGCGTGTATATGGAGTGAAAAAATAATCACAAGTCCTAAATTCTTCATACATGGCAAACAATATATTTAAAAGTACAAAAATTAGATAGATAAAACAGATAGCACACACTTATTTTTAACGTGAAAAATCTAATGAGAGGGACAAATAACCATGAGACCTAGTCTACTATGAAAGTTTCACTAAAGGAATCTCAAAAATGAAAGTCTACTCACTATTAAAATGGTGGAAATAATATTAGAGCAACACACTCAAAAAAACCCACACAGGGATAAATCTAAATAGGAGATAAAAATATTATAAGGTTACCAGATGAACACTCACACTTTCTAGAACAAGTAGTTGAAGTCACATTGAAAACGAATTACAAAATAATACTCAACAAATATTAGAACGGGTCAAAAGTATCTCTGAAAGCAAAGCTGACACTGACGATGTTGTGTTATTGTTCTGTGTATGTGTTGTGTTTGTTTTTATTATATATGCATCCTTTAGACGCGACATATATATATACACAGAGAGAGAGTCGTAATAAGGATTTCAAATTGAATCTCGTTTTGATTTTTTTTATAAGATAATAATATTAAGATAATAAATAAGATAAATACAAGAAAACCTAAGTTTAAAACCCTAAGGGGTTCACCCATGTGTGCCTTCACCCTCCTAGGATCCTTTCAAAAAGCACCAACTCAGTATTGTAAAAAGGGTGGCTCAAGCGATTGTTGGACAGAAACTCTATCATCAACTTATCCTCATGAGTAAGGCATCTACATCTACAGTGTAGAATCTGGTGGGTACATCTCTGCTCGAACAAGGGAAAAAACTCATCCCCATCTATGGGATCAATAAAGATGGAGATAAAGGTCAAGCCCAAAATCATCCTTTTGGGAGGTGACATTCAAGAATTGCATTTCGAAATTTGTGAAGATGGAGTTGTATAACTCAAAGAGACGGGTGAAAGGGCAACCTATTAGAGAAACCCAATACCCTTTGTTAATACCCTTAGCTTAGAAAAAGTTGGAAATAAAAAACTCCATGCTAGGATCCACCCTGAGATGGTTCATGAGAACCTCAAAGGACTGAACGTAGGCCTACCCCGTTGGGGTGGAGTTTAGTGGGAGTGACATTGAGTTGCCTAAGAACAGAGCACTGAAAGGGGGAAAGGGGAGAGTGATGCCCAAGTAGGTAAAAAAGACATCGTACACATAAATGTAGTACAGAATGGGATGTCATTAAGGAAGTGACAAACCCTATCCTAAGGGGAGCAAGGGTGGAGGGAAAAGTCCTCCTCCCTATCGATACTAGAGATTTGGTAATTACTCCTAAATAGAGAGAGGATGTTGCGATTGGTGTAAATAGACTCTCGACCCAACACTAAGAAAGGCACTCAACAATACGAAACCCCCTTCCACGAGAGAGGATTCGACCGCACTAGAAGTAGAGGGAATCCTCTATTTTTCAAACCCTAGATATCTTCACACAAGGGTAGACAACAAATAGGAATAAGGTGGCACTAGAAGATAGAAGTGCTTGAGGAAGGAGAAGAGGATCATAGTAAGTAGGAGAATGGTGGAGAAAACTCTTCAGGGAAGAAAAGGAGGTTTTTGTGAGAAAAGTAGAGGTGTCCGAATAAGGACAATGAAGGAAGATATTTAAAATATTTATAACTTCTCTCTCAGGCAAAGAAATGGTTGGGATTAGTCCATTCAAAAAAGTCATCATACTTATCACCATTGATTGAATCAATGAATGGGAGCAGTTAACGATTGGTTACTCCCGTGAGATCATGCCATGTGAAACCATCATCACTGTCATCCATCTTGTCTGAAAGATATGTGTTGGGAAGAGAAACTGTCTCTCACTTACACATGTCCACCACGTTCAAAGTGTGTCTCTCGAGGAAAGGGGAAAAACTATCATTAAACTTATGGGACCCATAGTTTTCAACACGAGTTTGCAACAAAAGAAGGCCTTAGAACAAGAGTTTGGGGCATATAGGGGATAAGCTCGACCTTGTCATGGCAAGCTTGGCCTAGAACACGTCCTAACCTGAACTTAGGGGCTTGTGGACTGGGTCAAAAATAAGCCCATGTAAACAACTGTGGGTTAGAAACTTGATCCGAGGACCCGACTTTGAGAAGGTCGGACCTAGCAAGGTCTAGGTCAATACAACTGCCCAATACTACCTGGTGTGGGGAGATGATCACTATAAACCCCCCCATGTCACTACGTGTCTTATTCCCACTCTAGATAAAACCATTGTGGATGAGCAAGAGCTCAGCACGTCCCCGCGAAGCTCGGGCACGACGAGAATGCAATTCAGGCTAAATAGCCTAGGAGGTTCTATTAAAGAGAACTTGGGGGGCTAGAGATGAGGTGCGTTATCCAACACCCCAAAAACTCGCCTAAGACGATTACTGACTTAAGCATCAGAGTCCCTTGCAGGTCCCTCTCCCAAGCATTCTAACTGGAGCCGAAACACTCCCAGTTCATCAGTGGTGACACGTCACCTTTCCGTTCAAGATAAAATATGTGTATATGTATGTGTGTGCGCGCATGTGCGTGTGTGTTGCCATCGTCCTTGTCGGCGTATTCTGTACAGACATTCAGATGCTCTCCTTCACCCGTCCATGTAGCTATTTCCATCTTTCATTGGGTATCCTGCATCCGTTTGACTTTGAAAGGGTTGAATAAGGTGGGGCTTGGTTATTTTTTGTATCGCGCTTACAGTTAAGGTGAGATCGAAGTGTGACTGCTCTAGAAAGAGGGCAGTGGGATGTCATGCGACAATGGTAATCAAGGTTCACACTGCAATGCCCCGAGTGGTTCTCGAATGATGCATAACAGAAAAAATAGGATTAGTGTGCTAGGTGACAATGGTCTGCTATATACCTAAGGTTTCTTATTCAAGAAGTTTATACTTCAAGAGATTTATGCTTCATGAGGTTATATGCTCCAAGTGGATTAAGTCATCATGCTTACGTGGAGTAGTGTTTCTAGTTTGAGAGGTTTTCGTGGATTCTTTTTCTTGGTGCATCAAAAGGGTTTGATTAAGCTACATTTTGGCTAAAATAACTAAATGTAGTACTTCAAGGGATTGCATTTTGGCTGTACTTATGTGAGTAGTAGTTTTTAGGTGGTTGTTCTCCTTTTTAAAGAGATTATTATTGCGTCCTAAATATTCTTTCCTTTTTTGAGAATTGAGCATTTTTTTGTTAATTATCGAAAGAAAACAAAACTTTTATGACCTTTTACAAATTATGTACCTAGAGTTTTGTCATGTAGTACTAATACAATAAGATGTAAAATAAATATATGTGGCCTATATTGCCATCGTCACCTACCTCAAAATTGGTTGATCACAAGGGTCACTGAAATTGGCCTTCTCACTAAGATCTTCGAATTCATTCAAAAGATTTTGAAGCCTTGCAACAAACTCCACTAAAAGTGAAGCAAATGTTGCCAAAGACAAGGAGCTCGCACTTTCGTATACTTTGTATTCTTGCTCGCGTACCATGGCATCTGATCCCAAACACGGAAGACGTGGCCAGGACCCTAAGTTCGTGCACGATCTTTGTAAGGTCGAATCCTGCATCAAAGGCGCCTCTACGCTAAATCTTGCATAATCCCCCGATTCATTGGAGGAATTGATCAGCGATTGCTTACTTTCGTTGTCTTCAATATCAAACGAAATGTCGGAACTTTCATTCTCCTTAGTATTCTTTCTTGTAGCTTTCCAGATCTCGTGATTGACCAGGAGGAATAACTGCTGGTCAATCTTCATCTGCAGTTGCTCGGCTGCCTCATGCACTTCCGAGAGCAAGTTTGCGGTGTTTAACTTCTCCATTTTTTCCACTTTGCTTCCAAGTTGACGCAATACTTTAGCTCCTTCGTTACCAACCTTTTCAAGTTCTTTGCTAAATATCAACCTCTTTTCTTCGGAGGCCTATATCACACACAGACAAACATATTTATAAGAGCCTACAAACAAAACATTATCTTCTTTCGTTAAAAAACAAAGGTGGATTGTATGGCGCCCCTTCTTACTTTGAAAAATGCAATATAATATTGTATTAGCTTAAAAATTATCAAATAATTATAATAATGTTCACAATAATTTCTTAAGTTATGTTTGGTTACATAGATTTCTCAATTTTTAATCTCCTCAAATTTGAACTAAAAACATGCATTGAAAGAATCCCATGTAACTATGTAATTTGGGAATTTGATTTTCAAAAATGAAAATTAAAAAAACTATATAACCAAACATAAATTAAGATATTATTGTGAACATTCTTATAAGTGTTTGATAATTTTTAAATTAATATAATACTAAATTACTTTTTTTTTTTGAAGTTGACGGTAGAGACCAACAAAAATCCACCAAAAACAAAAAGATTTTTTTAAAAAAAAATTAGATACATTTATCTTAACTCTGCGTTTTCACAATTTCATGGTGAGCTAGAATATTAAACTAATATAACATTTAGTTTTCCTTTGTGCAAAGACAATACAACCATAAGTTTTATTGCTATTGATAGTGTGGGAAAAAAACAAACATCTCATGCATTCTAAATCCAATTGATAAGCAACACATCATCTATGTGTTTTGAATTCATAACTAAAGTTAATTGTATTAAAAATAACCTACTTAAATTTTACAGCAATAATCATAGCTTAGATAAAAACAAAGAAGTCAAAGAAAAAGAAAAAGAAAAAGAAATAGATAATGCATCATGGAAATAGAGTGATATGTTGCGGTTTTTAAATGGACAGTTCTAGGAGTAATTATTCAATACGGAAAATTTAGCTTTAAAAAGTTCTCTAGAGAATAAAAATCTAGCCATAATATAATGCCAATCTGTCACAGCCGGCCACAATTTAGCTATTAGGCAATTAATGAGGGTGGTCCCCTGATAGCGATTAGGGGCAGCTTGGTAATTGCAAGTAATAAATGATATAGAGAGAGGGAGTTACTAAGGGTTGCGTAGGATTGTCATGGCAAGGTTATCAAAAGGAATGACTCTACTTAAAAGTGTTTGGAATCTTGTAAAAGCAAAGTGTTAAAGTAAAGTGTAAAAATATAGATGTTACTTTTTATAAAGAAAATAATTTTAAAATACATGAACTTATTTGTATTGATATATAAATATTGGATTAAATAAGTTCTTAGTCCTTAATAAATTACAAATTTTAGTTTTAGTCCTTAATAAATACTTTTTTTGTTTCAGTTCCTAATAATTTTTTTTTTTGTTTTTCGTCCCTACCGTCAGCTTGGATCATTAACTACGCGTGACAGACGGAAGTCAATCAATCTTTCTTATGCGGCACCTCACTTTCCTCGTGACATAAAATATTTCTTAAATAAATTTTTAGTCCTTAATATAAATCATAAATTTTGGTTTTAGTCATTAATAAATCATATATTAGGATGGACAAAGGATTGAAGCGGAGAAGTTAAGTGAAGACCATTATCAAAAGACTCAACATATTAGGGTATTAGGATAACAAAAATCTCAATTTTTATTGTAAGTGAATTGAAGGGAGTATATTTTGTTTGGACTCTTACTAAAAAAATTGACTTAATTCATCAGCCCACAAAACATGTAAATGAATGCCTGTTTTATTATTCATCTAGGTAGGCATAAAATTTTTGGTTTTATAACGAGAAGCAAACTTTTAACATTTTTATTGCCATAAATTGTAACGCGTATCACTTTTATTTCACTCTGTTTTTGTATAACATCTAAAGCATTTTTTAGATATAAAAGCGTAAAAGTTATCACTTTTAATCGTTAAGCAAATTTTTAACTACCTTGGCTATATGGACTGTGGAGGACTATTAGAGAATAAACTGATTATAGCAAGTGGATCTCCCTTTGTTTTCTTGCAAAGATATGTATGGGTGGAGGTATACTTGTGGATCAGAGGGGTCGAGGGATATATGACGGTGACACCTTAATTTAGTACGAACGGTGAAAGGATCTGATATTCCATGAAATAGAGTTCCGAAACTACTGGAATAAGGAATAATGTTGTTGCCAGTGGTGAGCAACTCGTGAGAGATGGAAACAATTAGTGTAGCCACATTGGTGAGCACTGGGAATGAAGCACCAAAATCACTAAAAGGTCCCCTCCTCACTCACGGTCTAAACACTATAGCTATAAGCAGAGGCATCAACGGCAACAAGCAAAGGCGGTGCGTCCAAGAACAGGCCAGAAATGCTCCGGCAAGCACAATCAGCGAAGGCTTGATTTATGGGGCGGCTATGAGGTTTGGTTGCGGACATTGAGGCACTTCCCATGGTGGCGTCGCTCGCCAGAATTGTCGCCAGCAACAAACATGGATAGTATGGCGGTTCTCTTTTGGACTAAGTGTTTAAGCTTTGTTTTGGACTTTGATAGATGAAGAATGATGGGTTAGAGTTATGTCTGACTAGTGACAGAGCAAGGAAATTTTAAAGAGGAAGACTAGGAGCAAAATGTGTAAGAGATATGTAGAGCATAGGTGGGATATGGCATGAAAAGGCACGTGGTTCCAAATGATAAAACGAAGGATGGTACCGCTCTATTCTATGTTGAATTTTTAGCAAGGTAAAGGAAGAGTGTAGCATGTGTTAGCTTAGATTCAGTAGGTTCAACATATCAATACTTAGGTACCCATCAACATTATATATGGTGCAAAAGTGCAATAGGAAGTAAATTCATGGCTAGCCTAACTATTTGGCTATTGATATTTTAGCATGATAATTACTAATTATCTACTATGAAACATCTTAGCAATCGATAGAATGGTCCTAGCTAGCTAACCAACAATGAGTTCATGGAAGGAATAGTTGAAAACAGTACAAATCATGCAGACGAAGTGGGATCAATTTATAGCAAATAGAGCCAATAATAACAAACCAAAAGTCCAGACAAGATTTTCTTCCGTTAGAAAAGACAAGGTAGCATAGAGAAATTAAGACAAAATACAATGTTTTTGACACTAAATTCATATCACAATAGTTAAAGGTTCCTTTCACCTGTATTTCTGAAAGTATACATCCATGCATTGCCATGACCGTGAAAGCACAATGCCTCAGAGCTCCGCTAACTTTGACATAGCTTCTCCAAGGATAGTTGAACATCTTGTATCGTCCGTGAGGTGGCTCCCATAACGCAAAATCTAACTACAAGGGTTAATAACATAGTAAAGTGCAGGCATGCAGCGGCTATGATATTATTTAGATTTTTCAAGAAGAGAAGATACACAAGTGAAATATGAATACCAGAGTCTCTTCTTGGCTTGACGATTGCACTGCGGCTCTATAGCCACGGTAAAGTGGGTCATCAGAGGCTTGATAAACAAGAATTTTCGAAGGTACCCTTTCATATTCCACACATTGCAGGTACCCATTAACACAACCTAAACAAAGTAACACAGGAACCAGGTCAGAGTGACAATAGCAAGGCCAAATCAAATCCATCTCAACTAGGCAAAAGCAACACAAACAAGTGCCTTAGATGTGAGACACGAGTAAATTTGACCAAACCTTCTAAAGACGCCGCAACTCCATTGAAATTTTTCACCACTAACTTGTGTAGATCCTCTCCAGACCAAATGGGATATATGAAAATATTTACAAATAAGCATACTCCGGCACCCATAGCAATAAGAATTAATCTGTAAAGAGTTATGATGAAAAATTCCCTACTGGTTCTCCCAGATACCAGTACAATACAAAATGTCAACAAAAACACTCGAAAGCCATATTCGTATGACTTCATAGTAGGGTGCAGCTTCACATAGCTCGCACAAAATCCTGCACAGCAACCAAGCACAGAAGCTCCAATAAAGTTAAATGCACATCAACATTTCACATCATGTTATTGAATAACAAGGTGCGTAGGCTTTAGATGCCTATCAACAATAACCGACACACTCACTTAGTGTAAAACTGATGTTAGATTATGCAGTGAGGAAGAATCATTTTCCAAACATCATCCCAACGAAGATGGCATTGATTAAAAGTTAAAACAAACCCATAATCAATTTTCTTCAAATGTACGAAAGATGCCATACCTGCAATAAATATGCTGGTTATAATAATAGGTTCCTCAAACTTGCCAGCCAAAACGGATAATTGCGCAATACAGAAAGCAAGTCCTCCAGCCAAAATCGTTCCCAAAGAGCGATTGAACCCTTTAACAAGGGTTGCACCTAAACCCAAAATTAGTTAATTAATTGATTGAGAAAAAAAGAAACTTCATTGTCAAGTAACCGAAATGAATCGAAAATTAAAATCAAACCCATAAGACCAAAACTAATACCTACGCTAAATTCAAAAACCACGACGACGGTGAGGATCGCCCAGATGGAGTACTTGCCGAGCTGGTCGTCCTTGATGTATATTAAGAGTGAAACGAGGCCCAAAGCGAGCCCTGCTTTCATGGCGAACCTCACCTTCCGCGGGTCGGAGCGACCCATCTCATGAAGCTTCAAGAAGAACTCGCGGATGCCATCGCAAAGCCTTACCTTGGGGTGGTCGCGGTTGCCGTTGCCGCCGTTGAGCCCCGAATTGAGGGTGTCTATCCTTGAGAGGAGCCTCTCCTTGCCCCGCTCCGCGAAGTTGTGACTGAAGGATCCAATCTTTGTAGCCATTTTCTTTGACTCGCAAGAATTTCTGCGTTAAGAAAAATGACGTACGGATGGAGAGAACGGCGAATATGTTGACGGGTTGCGTTTTGGTAATGGCAAGCCGTTGTTGCGGTTAGATTAGATCAAAGGGGAGTTTTTGGCGCGACGGCGGAAGAGGGAAAGAGATCAAGGAAGCGTTGGAGTCCCACATTTTTATTTTATTCATTATTTTTTATGTTTTTATAAAAAAAAAATAAGAACTTATTTTAGGAAAGCTTTTATGAAATTATTTTATTAAAATCTTTTATAGGAATGTGTTTATTTTGTTTATGAAAATGTTTACAAAATTATTTATAAAAAATATTTTAGAATATCATGAAAACATTTTTAGAAAAGTCATGTGACAATTGTTTTATTGCATTAAGATCATCATATTACATGTGTATGTTCATGTTATAATTATGTCCGTTAATTCAATTATTTCAGAGTTATTTTAGTTGTCAGTTATCCGTTATCATGATAATGTTACTTTAATTAAATTCTTTTCATAGGAGTGAGATATAGGATATAATTAAATTTTACGTTGACTCTGATACACTTTATACGATCGTAACGTAAAATAGGGTTTATGTAGAAGGGCAAGACTCAGAAGCCCGAGCATAGGCAACCTGTGGGGCCCTATGTCATGTCTTATGTATCATATATCATGTATCATGTCATTAGGGTAAGACCATAAAACACAGACTTCTCAAGAACAACTAAACTGTAATGCACAGATTCGTCTATATATCTAGATAGCTCCCCAACTATTATTGGTTTTAAATGTTTTTATGAAAGTTATATTATTCTTCATGTTGTTATTGTTATATCATGATATTTTTGTGTGTGTGTGTGTATAATATTACTATGTATTACTATGTTATTGCATATGTATGTCACGTGTGTGTCGTGGGTGATTGCTCGCTCATTGAGACTCTCCCCATAGTTCTCACCCATCAACCTCCCCCCCTCAATTGCAGGTTAGGATGTAGAAGTAATAACGCATGGAGATCATGGTCAGTTAAAGTGACGTTAGAATTTTTAAGTTAATAATCACGTTGAGGAGAAGCTATTCATAAGATATGTTAGATTTATTTATTTTATTTTGTAATCAAGTCATTGTCTGAAGTGTTCCAATTGTATATAGATAAAATCTTCGGACTAGCCGCGTATTTTACATGTATACTTGTATTTATTGTAAAGAGTTTATGATTATTGAAAAAAAA
This sequence comes from Nissolia schottii, assembly GCA_003254905.1. Lineage (NCBI taxonomy): Eukaryota > Viridiplantae > Streptophyta > Magnoliopsida > Fabales > Fabaceae > Nissolia > Nissolia schottii. The sequence goes on along the minus strand of QANU01057582.1, from coordinate 47,451 downwards.
ATTATTTATTTTCAATGGAAGTTGAAATGCATGTTTTATTTGGGTCGTTGTAGTTGAGAGGAACCTCTCCTTGCTCCTCTCTTCGAAGTTGTCTTAAGTATCCAATCTTTGTAGTCATTTTCTTTGACCCAGAAGAATTTCTGTGTTAAGAAAAATCACGTACATAGAGAGAGAACGGTGAATATGATATTGGGTTGCGTTTTGGTAATGGCAAGCCGTTGTTGTGGTTAGATTAGATCAAAGGAGAACTTTGTGGTGCAATGGTGGAAGAGGGAAAGAGATCAAGGAATCATTGGAGATCGAACATTTTTAGGCATGTTTGAGTTTTAATATGGGACTCCTAAACTTGTTTGGTGGAAGTATAAAACTTTTTATTTCCTACACACATGTAGTGGGAATCAAATTTATCATTTTAAGGTGAAAATAATACAAATCAAACATGCCCAAATTATGTTGGTATGCGATTGTTATATAATATATAATTGTAAAATTATGAATTTTTATTGTTCATTAGAAACATAGAAATTTTAATTTTTCAATACAAATTTACGATTTTTTCTTTTTCAACAATTGCTAGTAAAATCCTAAATTTATTAATTTAAGTAAATTTATTAAATCTAGAGATTAATTTTGTTGGTCTAAAATATTTTACGTAGTTAACCAAAAAAGTCATTAATTTATATGACTTATAATGTAGTTGTGGTTAGAGTTAAATAGAATTTAATGACATGATTACTAAAAGACTGTATTAAAAAAATTATAAAGATAATATATCAAAATAAAATTCTTAAACGCACGTCAAGACTTTTTTTTTCTTCTTAATTTTAAAATAATTAAGAATTTCCAAAAAAGAAAATATATTTTTATTAGTCATAAGTTTGATTAAAAGATAATTGTCTGTGTATTAACTCTTTTGGTGAATATCATAAAGCATGCCGATAGTTTTGTGAGGGTGTTAGTTGCTTTTTAGTTATCAACGCCCCTACATGTACACCACTAACTTGTCACCATATTGTCATCCGCGAGATTAATATGTTCAGGGCCCATCTTCGTACTTTTCAACCACCTTCCACACCTACAATCCCTACTCCCTTTTGAAAGCACGTGTACATGCGATTTTAGTGTAAAATCATTCGCGCTTCTCACATTTATGGTCATATTCTAAATCCAGTTCTCTTCCTTCCCATCATTCGAAACCCACAACTCTCTCATTCCCTCTCACCATTCTTCTAAAAACGAAATTCATTTGCACACAAACTACATCTAAAAAAAAGAAGAAGCAAGCAGCACATAATAAAAAGTTGTTGCATAGGAGGAAGGAGGAGTGCACAAACCTCTGATCACAAAAGCATCAAGCATGTTCTATTTTAGGTTTTCTCGTTTGATTGCAATTTTGTTAGGTTTCATATGGGGTTTTCTTGCGATTATTTCAATGTTTGAGATTTTTGTTTTAAGAACGAACAGGTGAGAGCGGACCTCCGCTCTTGTGGGAGGAATTTTCGATTGAGCTCTACAAGAGGTTCCTCCCTACTAGCATCATGGATCTCTTAGTGGATGAGTTCCTACAGCTGAAGCTTACCCCCGGGATGACGGTGGTGGAATACAACAAACATTTCACCTATCTAAGTCAGGCCTCCGATTAATTTCTGATGACAAACAGGGAGAAGGTTTGACGCTTCGTAGGCAGCCTCCCTACTCAGTACCAAGTGGGTCTGTCCACACATGTGGACAGGTCATCTTATCCAGAGATCGTTAATGCTGCCATCTGGATCGAAACCAGTTTGATCGCTCAGAAGGCCTCTAGTGAAAGAAAGAGAGTCAAACAGCAAGTTACCTTCACCAGCTCCAATACAGGGCAAAGCCTAAGCCAGCAGGGTCCTCTGCTAACCTTTTTTGGATGGGTAGTTTTCTCATAACCCACTCAGTATGCACAACACAGAGTAGAGGTAGTCAGCAGACAGGTGCACAATTCTCAGGGAAGACACCCTCCTTTCCTAGCTGTCCAACCTGCGCGAAGCACCCGCCTTGGTCCTTGTCTGTTTGGCACTTAAGAAAGAGCTTTGCATTAGAAGCATTTTCGTACCACAGCTACCTTTCATGTCGTAATACTAAGGAGAAATGCGATTAAGAGGTGGGAGAGGATCCATTAAAAGAACCTAAGATCAGACTGTGTGATATGCCTCATTGAGCCCTTTGAGGAACTTGATGCCACGATCAGCATTCATGCCAGTCTTTAACTCAAGAAATGCACCAATTTACATTGAACAGCACATTTGCACACAGGAATGGGCCGAAACATATCTAATTCATCCCATAGAACTTTCAAGTTAGCGAAGAATTTCGTGACTGAAGAATCTCCTTGTCGCAAGGCAGAGATTTCTTCATGTAAATATGCAATTCAAAGCAAGTCGCCTTGTGAAAATTGTTCCTTAAGCTCAGTCCACACCTCATGAGCGTTGTCAAGCCATAAGATGCTTTGAGCAATTGAAGGATCAACCGAACAGATTAGCCAAGATAGAACCATGTGGTTGCATCGTTCCCATTGTCCATAAAGAGAAGAATTGGGATCAGGCATGGATATGGATCCATCAATGAATCACGCCTTATTCTTGGAGAGAAGTGCCATACACATAGCACGGGACCAACTATGGTAATCGGCACCATTAAGAAGAATGGAAACAAGAACTAATGATGAATTCTCATTAGGATGCAAATAGTAAGGAGAGGAAAAATCTTGAGTGGTGTCCTGGATAGGAACCTTTGAATTGAAAAAAGTGGAGTTTTCAGCTATGGAGCTTGCCAATGTCAGTAGCCATCACATCCATGGAAGCAAGAGAAAAGAAAAATCGACGAATCAAGAAAAGGCTAAAACCTGCAACTATCAATAGAATCTCAAGGAATTGCTTGAAAAAAAAATTCAAGAATCTGAGACTTTATGATAGAACCTACAAGAACGCTTGAAGAATTCTCAAGAAATTGAAGGAGATGAAGAAATGGAAAGGAACAAAAAGAGCAGAAGCTGTTTTGCGAATTATACCATAACAGAATTGTGAGAAAAGAAAGGGAAAAATCATCTCATTATGGAGAGCATTACTCATATATATACATGGTCTGCAGTTGCTTTCTGTAAAAGCTAACTAACTAACATAACTAACTTTCCTTATCTAACTAACACAACTAATTTAATTAACTCTTTCTATATAAATGAGTGAAGAGCTTTGCCTCCTATTAGTACCCAAGTACATATCCCATTGTCCTTTACAGAATTGATCGATAACCAGTTCCTTACAAACCTTGCGCATTTTACCTAGATTGGTCTTATTATTTTTCATATTACTACATGCACTTCAATAACGGATCGCCCTCAAAAACACCCCTTACGAGAATCCATGACGGATCTTTAAGTTCGTATTACCCCCAAGCAGGAAATATAAAATAAGTGTATTTGGATTAGCATATGTTTGAATCAAAATGTTCAAGTGAGAAATTTGGCTGAAAAACTCCAGTGCATAATAAACTGACTAAACACTTACACCTCTTCGGGCTCCAAGCAAAGAAGATAGGCAATTAAGCCAACCACGGGTACATATCTAAGATACTTTACTAAAACAACCTTGCCTTCCTGAACATTCAGGAGGTTGTCACCAATTAACCAAGGCTGGAAAATCATGTACAGACATATATCCCATATGAAGGCATAGGCCAGCCTTTCTGATCCAAGGTAACTGACCAAGAATTCCCATCTGTCCGCTATGCCCCCAAAATTTGCATCCATTCTACCAAACAGAGCCCATAATAGAGACAGAAGACATGTGATCCCACCAATCAGTCCAACAAATGAGGCACCGTTTGTCATCACAGAACCCAATTGAGACCGTTTGCTTGGACCACTGTCGTCAGCATCGTTCAATCGGATTGCCATGTATGGGATCAAAAATGCTGGCATCATAAACAAGAGTGTCAGCATACGCAAAGACCTCAATTACATCATAGATCATGATTCATACATGAAGAAAAAATAAGTTGACATTAAAACATACATGGACTTCGTATACTTGAATATCATAGTAACTTCATTCAACTTACGGTTCCCCTTTTTTCTAATTTAATTCTAAATTTGTTAATCACTACTGACAATGAAATTCTTTTACAAATACACACACTGCCTATTAGCAGTGATGGCAAGAGTTGGGAGCAGCTACAAATACAATGAGTAGAAGTTGTACATCTGTCAGTGGGTGAACTGTCTTGCCCCTATGAACTATCAGCAGGAATCTAGGAAACCCTGGACAAATGTCAGAGCTTACATTTAACCGTAGATCACATAGAGCATTTGCTCTCATCAGAATATGAAACATGGATGATTGCAAAGCAGTTTAATTATAAGTTGACATAACCCAGGAAAAATGATGTAGCTTTTTTTCCTTTTATTGTAAATGAAGTAATGTACTTAGAGGGCGAGCCTCAGTGCAACAATAAGGTCGTTACCTTGTGACCTAGAGGTAAGGCTGCATACATCTATTTTACCCAGACCCCATTAGGTGTTAAGTCTTGTTCATTGGGCCGCTCTTTACATGAAGTAATGTACTTCATTTATAGAGAGAACATGCTTGTGGTGCATATCAGTTTTTTAATCTGAAAGATTAAGATTGATACTGAGACCATACTAGTCACCACTCTGTCTATTCTAATATTAGAAATAATTAACTGGAGAAGTTGTGGTTGTGAATGGAGATCATGGTAGAGAAAAGATATGTCATGCAAAGAGAGCTGTATAAAAGAAACATACTGTTTGTCAGGAACATTTGCAGGCCCCAGAGTACATCCAGAGAACCCTTGTATCTATCTCTATTATGATCAGTGTATAGCAAAGGGGCAAACATAAGCGTCCATGCAATCACAAAGTTAAATAGTCCTTCAGACATCTGAAGCAAGAAAATTTTCCATCATTGGGGGCACTTCCAATCGTTTGGTGTAAATTTGGATCCAATAATATTTACATTGCAAAACGGTACTTACAGGATGAAGAACTGGGGCCCCAATCAGATGAATGCCAACTACTCTGCCAAATGGTCAGTGCAGAAATCATTAAAGAGAAAGGATAGCCCGAAATAAAAAGAAAAATAAAATAAAATAAAATTTGAAAATCACAAACAGAATATTCCCAATAATTCCACCACTACATCACGTCAAAAAATAAAAGGGATCAATTTTCAGTTCTGAAAAACTCGAGACCTAATATCAGACTTGAAGTTCCACATGTTGCTTTTTTACTAAATAACATCACACATAAAGGAGAATATAGCCAAATCATATATTTGGAATCAACTTGAACATCACTTATGTGTATTTTTCTTATAGAGAATGCAGCATATTGTGTAGGGTTCACTAAAAGTCATCCATGTAGGATCAATTCCATAGGAGCATATAGCAATTAGCCTGTAGTGTTGCGTGGCATGGCATCAGGATATGTCTGCATTAAATGACAATATAAGGGTTTGCCAATGTTGACTTTTCATATATACATGGAGGAAAGGAATCAAAGAGCAAAAATCAAACTGAGACCACATAGTAACAGCAAGCTGCCTCACTCCAAGTGTCCCCCAATAGAAAAGGAAAGGACGACAAAAAAAGGGGAAGAACTATTTCAATAATCGCTAAGAGATATTTAGAATCAGGAAATTATTTCTTCGTGATTATGTCCAATTCACAAACTGGTAAGTAGCTAAAAGACAATAGTCTTCTCATGAAACAAAGTGACAAAATCATTTTATTGACAAACACACACACAGACACACAGAGACACATGTATATATAAAAGGAATAATGGGAAAAAGATCAAAGTAATGAAAATATTAGCTATTCTTATCTGAGAATGGAATGCTATGAGTTTACAAGTTAAAAGAACATCCACGAAGAAAGCAAAGCAATCAACTCAGTTATCATTTATTAAGTTTAACCAGAATTAGGTGAACGTACCAAAGTTCATGAAAGGCAATATGAAAAAGAAATTGAGAGAAAGTCCCACAAGAGAGTTAATTGTGTCAGTACTGATGGCCCATACAGGATCTCCCTGTTACAATACAAGTCAAATCAATCAGTATATTTCAGGAGAAAAGACACATGTTGGATACAATATATAACCTTTATGCCCGGTTTGATTTAGTTTTCATTTTATGTTTTTAATATATTTTCTGTTTTTCAAGACTTTGTAAAAAAAAAAAATTAGTGAAAACATGAAATGAAAACAGAAAATGTAAACAAAAACCAAACTGACCCTTACTTTCCAGATTTCCAAAGCGAAACAAGAAAGCAAGGAGGAAATTTTGTCAACTCATATACACAACTTGCTGTACAATCATATGGATAGGCACAAAGACATACAACAGAAAGAGAACTTTTCTTTCAATGATAATGATGATATAATCAGTGAGACAGTAGTTAACAACTGGGTCATGGCCTTTGTACTACTACACTCTCTATACACTACTTATAACCTCCTCTATCATACGTATCCTGACTATTCCCTATTGAAATTTTTTGGTTGTCTTTGTTTTGCTTCTACCTTGCCATCATCAAGGACTAAGTTTAGCCCAAGAGCCTCTCCTTGTGTTTTTCTTGGCTATCCTAATGGTTACGAAGGCTATGAAGTTTACAATCTCAATACCAAAACTTTTCAGATTTCTAGGGATTTGTTTTCCATGAGGAATCTTACCCTTTTCACAGTTTTCATTCTCAACCTCGGGCTAACATTTTCCCTGAGTGTGTAATTCCAACTCCTCCACCTGACTTCTCTTCTATTGATGAGCCTTCTGTTCATACACCTCCTGTTCATACTGCTTCTCAGCAAGACAATGCTGCACCTAATCCTCCTGTGATGAGATCTAGCAGAATTTCAATAACTCCATCCTAATTACAGGACTACACCTGTGCCAGCTCTGCTACACACCCTTATCCTGTTGCCAATTTTGTTTCTTATCATAGACTATCCTCTTCATACTTGGAGTACATTAACGCAACCACTGCAGTTTTTGAACCTCAGTTCTAGCATCAGGCCATCAGATATCCAGAGTGGCAAGCTGCAATGGATGATGAATTGCAGGCCATGCTCACAAATGATACTTGGGCTGTTCAACCTTTGCCTGATAATAAGACCCCTATTGGCTGCCGTTGGGTTTTCAAAGTTAAGTACAATCAAGATGGAAGTGTTGCTTGACATAAGGCATGTTTATTGGCTCAGGGATTTACACAGCAAGCAGGAGTAGATTACATAGAAACTTTCTCTCCTGTAGCTAAGCTCACTGCTGTGAGAGTTTTGCTAGCCTTTGTTGCCATTAAGCATTGGCATTTATTCCAATTGGATGTAAACAATGCCTTCCTAAATGGTGACTTATTTGAAGAGATTTACATGTCATAGCCACTTGAATATAAACCCTCACAAGTCGCAGCTCAGGGGGAGAAATTGGTTTGTCGATTGAACAAATCCATCTATGGTCTTAAACAGGCATCTAGACAATGGTTCAATAAGTTTTCTACAGCTCTCACTGGTTTTGGTTTTACTCAATCAAAGAGTGACTATTCTTTGTTTACCAAGAGCTGCAATGAATCTTTTATCATCATTCTCGTTTATGTCGATGATACCATCCTAGCAGACCCAACTCCTTCCATTCTCAATGTTGTCAAAAATCGGTTAAAAGATGCTTTTAAATTGAAGGACTTAGGAATCCTGAGATATTTTCTTGGTTTGGAAATTGCCCGGACTACAAAGGGGATATCATTAAACCAGAGAAAGTATGCACTTTCCTTACTAGAGGACATTGGTTACATTGGCAGTAAGCCTACTTCTCTTTTTAAGGATCCAAATTAAGCATCGATGATGACACTCCTTTGCTTGATGGCAGTTTGTACAGATGCCTCATAGGAAAGTTGTCTTACTTAACAATCTCTAGGCCTGATATTTCTTATGCTGTCAACAAATTGAGCCATTTTGTATCTAAGCCTAGTGATGTTCATCTAGCTGCTGTCCATTATTTGCTAAGATACCTTAAATCAAACCCTGGCCAAGGGCTTTATTTTCCTGCTGATTCTGGTGTACAGCTCTCACCATACCCACATGCTGATTGGGGAAGTTGTGTGGACTCTAGAAGATCAACCACTGCTTATTGTACGTTCCTCGGTGATTCCTTAATCTCCTGGAAGTAAAAAAGACAGACCACCATGGCTCGTTCTTCAACTGAGGCAGAGTATAGGGCCATGTCTGCTGCTACAAGCAAAATAGTGTGGCTTCAACAACTCTTAATAGAGTTTCATGTCCTTGTCAAGTCTGTTAAAGTGTTCTTTGATAGTCAATCAGCTATACATCAAAAGTTAAGATGGAAGTAAATCCCACAAGAGGGAAGCTCATCCAAAGCTTTTTCTTAAGCTCTGAAAGAACATAATGGTGTCATTTAATTCATGCAGTCAACCTCATCTAGTGAGAAAATGTTGTTGTTATAACCACTAAGCTTTTGTAATTAAAAATATCAATTGGATAGGCAAACGTAAATATTCCGCCATGCCATATTGAACCAACCAGATAAGACCATTGCACCAAATACCTCAATATGAGAAAATACACTAAAAAACAGACGAAGAAAAAAAGTAGTGACTCAACGCCCCAGCATACGTATGATTATTAGCTTTAAAAGTGTTCTATTTACCAAACTAAGTTAAAGAAAAAAAAAAAACATCATATCAAGCATGTTGACCAGTATCACTTCATGGCTCCGATAAATGAGTCCGAAATTTCGAAAATGCAAATCATTTGATAGCTACTTAAACAAAGAAATTCAAGAAAGCACACCCAATTGCACAAGACTCTAAAGAGAACACGCAGCAGCACAAAAGGAAAAAAAAAAAAA
>QANU01057582.1:3309-38129 GCA_003254905.1 Nissolia schottii | reverse complement strand
AATTTGTTTATCTTACGTATCAATTTCACTTTTTTAATTAATGATCAGTCGTAGAGTCTTTGGTCTATTTAATAAATAAGACTGGTTGAAATTTTTAAAAAGAGTTTTTCTAACTAAATAAACTAGATCACAGACTCATAGGCAATAAAAAAAACCCATTAACTAAACATTATAAAAATATTTTTTTCTTATTTTTGAATAAAAAAATCATATTATTTTCTTATAATATGGTCTAGTTATATTTTTTAAAAAAGGTTAATTATGTTTTTAGGGAAAGTTTGGTTTTAATCTCTATATAAAAGTTTTAGTCCCCGCAAAATTTAAAATTTTGGTTTTAGTCCTAGAGCTGAATGGGAGTTGACTGCGCTGACGTGGACGCCTCAAGCGCTGACATGGCGTGCCACGTGACATAACTCTAAAAACTCAACACATGACCCAGGAATCCAACCTGACCCGACCCATTTTTTAATTAAAATTTTAAAAAAAAATAACCCATCTCCTTCGAGGAGTAAACCCCGTGAAGCTGGAACATGGTTGTTCCATTCCCCATCTCCTGTCTTTAGTCAAAGCTAGAACATGAATGTTCCTATGCTCCCAATCACTTGAAATAGGCTGGTAAAGGCAGAACATGGATGTCTCATGCATCCTGCCTTTTGTTACTTATACTTGAAGCACTTTTAGGCTAAGTATTTCGCCTTTTGGCCTTATGCACACATCTTTATTATGGATCGAAACTTAAGGTAGCTCTTGAAACATTTATTCAAGAAAGTTCTGTGGTTTGTACTCAAAGCTCGGTGCATTTATCTAAGTGAGTTTTGATTTATGCTTTTTATGCTTTACATCTATTGAAAAAATCTTATTAACTGCTGTATATTCAGTTTTGATTGAAAATACTAATGTAGGAAAATACTAATGTGATGGAAGAATGTTTCGTGCTATTAATGTGATGCTTTTATATCACGTGAGTTTAAAGTTATTTTCTAAACCGTCAAATGACTCATTATCTGATGAGTATGATTGAAACACAACTTCAATGGTTATAAAGAATTGAGAAAACTATATTGTTTTAAACTAAGACGTGATTTATATATAGTAAGGGTGAATTCAATAACAATTTAATAATATGAAGAAAAAAAATTCCAAGAGCTTTAGAAACTTACCAAATTGAATTTTTAGAGGTTGACATTTCACTACTTGATCATCCCTTGTTTAATGAAATTATGTCATATTTTTTTAGACTGAATGCTGATCGAGGAAACTGTGGCCGCTCAACGATGAAAATTCAATTCACATTAAATCACAAAGACCTGCTCCAAAAATGGATGATCGTGTTTGCGCAACAGCACGTGGTCACACACGCATCAAAATCGAAACAGATCCAAACTCACTCTCATCGCCGGTGAGGACCACCACCACAGCAGGCTTGCATGAAGAAATGACGGATTGGTTCAGAAAATGGTTGGAGTGGAAGATTTGTAGATGGCGACATCAACTCCTGTCGCACTCTAACATCTCTGATCTAGATATGGCCTCTTCGCCTCCGCTGTCCTTGCCAATAATATCAGGTTCAATTGTCTCCTCCGCTGCTCACGCCCCCGCTCGCAATGTCGGCGCCAGAACCTTCCTAACATCCATTGCCTTTGTCCTCCTGTCTCAAGAATTTTTGCAGCAATGACAAATGATGCTTGATGTGAAGGGGAAAAACAAATGAAAGCTGTAGAGTAATGGTGTTAGGCAGAGAAATAGGAGGAGGAGGAGAAAGGCTTTGTGAAGCCAGATGAGCAGGGAGAGCTAATGACATTTCAAAATGGAATGAAATGAGAAGATAAGTTTTTTACTTTTTTTATAGGTAGAGAGTATACATTTTAGTAAAAATAAAATAAAAACAATGCATCATTGACGACCTACTGCCTCATTCTACTTTATTGATGGTGGAGGAGCAGTTAGTGCTACACCAAATGCAAAATTTGAACAAGACCTAGTGTTGAATACAAAGTTTATTTGAATTCAAAATATAAAAATAAAAATAATATAATTCTTATTCTTATTAAGAAGATAGAAAGACTTTTCATCTATTAGTAATAATATCTAGGGGTAGATATAGTGTGATTCTACCGGTTAGCAAAAGAACGACGTCGTATAAAGAAAAGGGAGTACAGGAAACTTCCCGCCCATTTTCTCGCGATCAGAGCAATGGCTCCAAAATCGGATAGTGCCGAAGGTATCGCCGTCACCACCACCATCGCAACCGAGCTTGATCTCGTTCCCTTTGTTTTATCGATTCATATAGAAACTCTATTATCTGTTTCTCCCTTTCTGATTTCTCTTAACGCTCCATTCTTAGCTTTTCTTTCGCAATTTCCCTTTGTGAACTGAACATCTGATCTCTTTCTTCTTTTTTCCTTTTTTTTCCCTTTTCACCTGTTTAATTCGCAGCGATCGTGTTGAGCTTCGTGAATGAGGTATGCAATTTCGTAATCATATACTTTTAATGCCTACAAAATCGCTTGCTGTTGTGCTTCACGAGTCATGCCTTCTTGGCACAAGACTTGTGTTTATGAATCTTTGTTCATTTGTGTTTGCTAATGCCAATTTCTATTCCACCAAAGTAACTAAAACAAATAGCGTAAATTTTTGAGCTTAATGGTTTAGCTTATGCTGACTTGGGATTTTGGTAGAATTCACTGTATTTTTATTTTTATTTTATTTATTTATTTATTTATTTTTTGTCTTTTGATTTTGTTTTTCTCAGCAAAATAGGCCTTTGAACGCACAAAATGTGGCGGATGCATTGCAAAAGTTCAACCTCAAGAAGGCAGCCATACAGAAAGCACTGGACAATCTTGCTGATGGAGGGCGTATTTCATTCAAGGAGTATGGCAAGCAGAAGATATACCTTGCCCGACAGGATCAGTTCAACATTCCGAACAACGAAGAGCTTAATCAGATGAAGGAACTGAATGCCGACCTGCAAAAACAGCTGGAAGAACAGAAAAAGGCTACTGGTGAGGTTGAAGCGGGTAAGTTGAGGAAGTCATTGTGTGATAATCATATCTAACCATTGGATTGCTTAATGTTATCAAAAACTGTGTTGTGGTCATGGATAACAGTTTTAATGAATTTGAAAGCTTTTGAGGTTTTTGAGAAGCCCCTTGATCTTGCAATCTATGAATATGACTTGTTACCGCAGAGATTAAATCATTGCGGTCAAATTTAACACTGGAACAGATCTGTGAAAGAGAAGTGAATCTGAGGATGGAGGTAACTGACAATGGATGTTTATGTGCTGACTTCCGTTGTTGAAAGGGAATTGGCAATTGTGCAGTTGTAAACTAAGATAGTTTTCATCTTTATGTTCGGCATCAGGTTCAAGAAATGGAGAACAAATTGACCAAGTTACGCGGAGGTGTTACTCTGGTGAGCCCAGAAGAACGCAAGATGGTTGAGGACATGTTATCAGAGAAGATAAGTCAGTGGAGAAAGCGTAAAAGAATGTTCAAGGATTTATGGGATACCCTCACTGAGAACTCACCTAAGGATCCTAAAGAATTTAAGGTTGCTTTCTTGGCCTGCTACAACCAGAATTTTTCTTTTCTTTTTGTTATGTTTCTGTTATAAATCATAATGACTGATAACTGTTTTCACTTTGCAGGAGGAGCTTGGAATAGAATATGATGAAGATGTTGGGGTTAGTTTGCAGTCATGCAGTGACCTGCTCCAGCATGGTAAGAAGCGACCTAGGGGGCAGTGATATATTTATAGGAACTAAGAAGTCTGCTCTTCCTAATCAACAATTTAGGGGTGTAGATTGTTTGGGGTTCTGACCTCACTAAACATGATTGCAAGTTACATAGCCTAAATGTTCTATTACAATTCAGGTCCAGTTTTGGGCTTTATTCTCACTAAAATTACAAACCTTACTCACTAGAGCATTGTCTCAGTGCAATATTATTGTTTGTACCACTTTGGGCCCTGACATTAGTTACATTGCATAGCATACTATACAAGTGTTCATGTTCCAAGGTCATGAAGCGCTATCCTACTTAATTTTCGAGCTTCATATCTACTGATGAGTTATTATTGACATTTAACATGTTCCAGGAAATAAAGCTAACTCTAAGCATTAAGCACTAATGTTAAGCATCTTACAATTGCTTCGCCTTGTACGATAATATTCTGTTTAAATTGACAATACAAAGCTGGAAAATAACATAAGATGGTTGAAGGTTGGTTTAGTCTAATGTTAACTTGATGTACCCCACAGAATATCAATTAATAAATAGGAGCTTCACTGAGAAATTCCATACAATATTCTAGTTTCTTTTTCCGTCATATATTTCTTTGTGTATGGTCAAATATCAACCTGTTTCTTATGTCATGTCCAGAGGGGCAGAGGGTCCCTGCTTTTATGTCCCAATTGCAACAACTGAAAGTTGGAATAAATGCTTTTATTCATTTTTACAGCCAAGTAAATTAATCTTATAATACTGGAAATCCTTAGTGAAATTTAATGGGAAATCAATAACAAAAATAATGAATCATGCAATTACACACTTGCATACTAGCAAAACTCAACCCTGACATGCAATGTCACATTCTACATGCTCCCATGCTCAGTAGTGACGGTGCACTCATCTAGTCCTCACAGAAATTGGCCTCTTCTCCAAATCCAACTGAGGTGCTCTCTGCATCTTTGATCTTGACACCGAGTTTGATACTAGTTGCTGAGAGCCTGATCCAACCGCTATACCTCCACCATTCCTTGAATATATCTGCTTGGAAGATTGATTTTCCTTCTGTTTATTCGTATCATCATCACTCTCATAAAAAACAAGTTCCTTTTCAAAAGGATCGGCCTCAATTTCTGCATCCACTGACACAGTAGCCCCCTTCAAAATCTCATCAGCTGAGTTAGAACATAAAGAACCTTTTGGCTTCTCTAACTCATTTATATTCTTGTAAAGTTCATCACCTTGAGTTTCACTTGGGATTTCCATGTGAGGTTTCTTCAAATCATGTCCATCCAACACTTTTCTTGGTTTGGGGCTTGAACTGTTATGATCATCAGGATCATGTGGCTCAGATCTGGAGAGTTCCACAGCTGCTCTTGCAGCAGCTGCTGCATATGCTGCAGACTCAAAAGCTGCTTGTGCTGCATCAGCTACACCCTTGTACTTTTGCCTGGCCTTAAATGAATCAGATAACTCCTCATCTTTCCCTCTACTATGAAAGATGTGGAGATTCTCTTCCCTTATCTCGGGCTTGTTCTGATTTTGCTTTTCTAAATTGAATTGCTCCTGCATATATCACATCAGATGCCATAAGTAGTTTAGCAAGTACTATAAACAATAAATTGCAATTTTTGCTTCTTTTGGTTTTATACCTCAACCAAAACAGAAGATTCTTCTAGTTGCAGAACAATACTGTTCTCAGAAGCCATTTCTTTGAGTTCCTTCATTCTGCTTTCCAAGCTTGGCATCCTTGTTGACAGCTTTTGTATCATCTATAAGTAGCCATATAAAAATGATGTTATATTAGAGTATGATATACAATAAATTGTTTGTCCGTAGATATGATTTACGACACAGCACGATGGCATTGTCTAGTCCATGTAGTCAGCCTCACCTAATAGGACAATGCTTGCTTGCTTGTTACTAGAGTAAGATAAGTATGGCGTAAAAACTACCCAGAAAATAGCGAGAAAGTTATCTACTATTGGCATAAATTATAGCTTGTATGTCAATCTAGGGTCTAAAATAACCAATTTTCATATCAGAAAGGTACCTGAGGATGGACTCCACAGTTGTTCCTTAGCTCAATAGCACGAGCAGCAAACTCTTTGCCAAACTGAGATGTCAAAATTGCACGAATCTCTTGAATCTCAGGAAAATCTCCGCACCTAGAAGCCGCATAGAGTAACCCTGAAGCTGCCTCCTTTAGTTCCTCTGGGCATTCTCTATAACATCAACAAAATACAACTCATGAATTCAAAAGCAAGAACGAAAACATATTTCAATAAATAAATCACAACTGAAACCAGAAGTAAGAAACCAACCTTTCTTGTCCAATGAGGTGGACCCTTTCCATCAGGAGGTTGCAGTATCCTTCAATCTTGTCATACACATCCAACATGTTTTGCTCCTTGATTACATGCTCAACCTGTCAAAAACAACCCAGTTTTTTTTCTAAAACCCAAGAAAAGTAGGTGACCATGTTAGGCTTTGAGGAACAAAAAACTCATGTGATAAATATATAACTAACTCGAAGCAACCCTCGTTCATGGTGACCCTGTTGGAGGAGTTGAAGGACATCAGAACGGGCTTGTCTGAGGCGAGCCTGGCGCTGGTTCTTGAGAACAGCAAGGCGTGAAATGGCGAGGCTAACGATTGGCTTCAGCTTTGAAGCCTTGGAGGTTCTACCAAGCAGAGCATCTAGCTTCTTGCCCATGTGCACGTACCCTTAGGCAATTACAGCAATAGCAATGGCACGTACCAACGTGTGGAAACAAACAAACAAACTTGAGCGGTCTTATATCAGTGAGAGAGAGTGTAGCTTTTAAATGAACGAGTACCAGTTGGCAGTTGACCAATTCGTCATTTACAAATGTTTGTTTTAATTTTTTAACTTTTTGGAATTTATTTTTTACTATAAGTGCTCCTTCATTTTTATTTTTATTTTTTCCTTTTTCTTTCTTTTGGGGCGTGGTTATTTATACCTTATAAGAGTTTTCTTAGCAGAGAAGCCTGAAAGAGTAAGCAGTGGGACGAATAGGAAAAATGCTCTTCTACGCGGTTGGTACCATTTGAAGGAAAATGAAGAGCGGCTTCTGAGTTGCGACCTTTCTACGAAGTTTCTGTTGATATGAACGAGTTGAAGAAAAGGTAAGTAAATCTTCAATTTTAACAAGCAATCGTCATGTTCTTATGACAAGAAATTCTTGATTAACACAAGTTTAACCCATCATCCTTAGATACACACAATAAAAGTAGGTCATACTACTTTTAATATGTATTCTACATAGGACTCAATTTTATTGTATATGCGACTAAAAATGTGTTAATACATGTTTAAAGAACCGATGTGTTGCACCTCAAAATCAATTTTGGCTATATTAGAAGTGAAAAATTTTCACTTTAATTGATTATAGCCCTCACAAACTAAAAATCAAACACACTATTAGACTTGAACTCAACCAAGAATTTTTAAGTTGTCGTTATGACTATTTGCTTTAGTCCTTTGATTACAACAACTCCAGTGAGCAAATTCTCACGGCCCCCATCCCTTGTGTGTCTGACACACAGCATAGAGGGACAAGACCCACCACTAGAGCAACAAGCAAGGGCCAGCCCTTGGCAAGCAGGGCAGGGATGCACCACTCAAGCGATAGTGTAAATTTCTCAGCGGCCAAATGCACTGCTCAAGCGGTCCTTGTGTTGGAAGAGATTTTCTTGTCCATTTTTCATAGTCTTCAATCATTCTTAGCATTTGTAATTGTACTTTTTAATTTGAATACTCATAGGAAAAGAAACCTAAATTAGCCTAAAAATGCATGAGTAACCTGAATACTAAAAAAATACTTAAATTAACCTAAAAATGCACGAACATGCCTAAGGTTAGTTGCACAAATTCGGAATTTTTTTTTTAAAAATGGTCCTAAATTATGTAAACACTAAAAAATGGGTCAATTGTATAATTTACAATTGTGTGAGTTTGTTACCTGAAATCGGTAACTATTTAATCGATTTTAGGTTTAAAAAAAATTGTGTCTATCTGAAATCGGTGACAACTTAATTGATTTTAAGTTTCAAAAATTTAGGTTTGGAAGTCCATGCACCTGAAATCGGTGACAGTATTACCGATTTCAGGATTTTCCTAAAGACTGTGCCGTGCACATTATGACTTGTTGACATTATTTCCCAAAAATAATTCTCATTAAGTAGAAAATTTCATTGCAATAAACGAATCATTGCAACTTGCAAGAGGTAGCAATCCATCATGACATAGCAGCACAAAAGAGAGAGACTCTCAAAGATGCTAGATGAATAGCACCCTATTACACAAATTCTAGAGAAAATAAAAAGGTCAAACTTTGTTTCTTAAATTTCTTTGCCAAAAGAAAACTAAAAGAAACAACCTCCCGTAGTGTGGTTAATTTATCTATAAAGACCTTAGTATTTTGGGTAAGCCATATCCTCTGAACTGTAAAGGCAATAATTTCGAGAGAGGGCAGGAAAGAATGAGAATGAGAAGTCAAAATGATAATTAAACTTTTTATTATCAAACCCCAAAACGCAAATACATATTTATTCTACGTTTAACACGAAATATCACTACAGACTTTTTTTTTAAAAAAAACACGTAATGTCATTATCAATATATCAATATAAAAGGGAAAATGGAAGTTGTTTTCAATCTAGGCACAAGTTTCCTTTCCCTACATAAAACTTCTGAAAAATCTTGAGCGGGTCCACCTACTTAAATACTTATATACGTAACTTATGTCAAACTCAAGAGCACCCAACACGCCATTTACCTAAAGAATTGATCGAGTACGTAGAAATCTTCCTGAAGAGGCTTCACTTTAATAGTTTTATAACTAAGAAGAATCTTGAAGAATTTTAGGTAAGTTTAGACTAGTACATACTTCCTCAGACAAAAAAGAAAAGAAAAAAAAAGACTAGTGAATAGTTACTGCACGGTTATGAATAGCAATGGGGTGAGGCAGGGTTGGGGTGGCTGTCACCGTAACTCATCACAAAACTCATTTTTAGCTAAACTGTTATTTTACAACTGTGTTTTAAAATGTTGCAAGGATCACAAAAATATTATGATAAATTACACAAACCATTCTTGAGGATTTTCAAAGTTGCATTTCACCCTAAACTATGTCTAAAATTATACTCAATCCCAATTTTTTTTTATTTAAATGATCATTAATGAATTACTAGATTTTTGTTTTTTGTTTTCACTTCATGTATTTTTTGTTTTCAAAAGTTTATCAAAAAAATAGTGAAAACAATGAAGATAATAAAATATTATTTTTTATTTCAGAATTTTATGACAAAAATAGTGAACATAGAAAATAAAATCAGATACAAGATTTTATTGTTTTTGTTGTTTTCACTAATCTAACAAAAAACACTGAAAAAAGAAATAATTAATTGTAAAGAAAAATCAGGGTGGAGTACAGTTTTGCATATAATTTAAGGCAAAGTGCAATTTTAACAAACCTCAAACGTGGTTTGTACAATTTACCCAAAATACTATTATCATGCAAGAATTCATGTTGACACCCTAAAACTCTACAAAAACCTGTTTATGCCATGAAAACCTAACTTTTTCTATTAACACTTTCTGATCAAAAGCTATTAGACAAAATGTGCTTAAAATGATACAAGAAACTTAAATATACCATTAAAATAAAAAGCAACCATTAAGAAGTAAAAAATCATGGCAAAACCAAAATGGCATCATAAAACCCTAACTTCTCATACAATCATTTTAGTGATAGAAAGTTATTTCACAAATCATGTTTAGAATATGCGAAGGAATACAAATCTAGCATCAAAAGTAAAAAAGAAAAAAAAAGAAGGGACCATAGAGATCTCGCAAGGGAAGATTCAAGTTCATAAAGAAATGGTAGGGGAAAATTGAATTTTGAACACATAAATCACTTGGTAGTGTTCTTGTCATATGATTGAAGGCTTAAGCACAAATTAGACTTCAAAAATGGCAAGGAGAACATAAACATAGCAAGAAGATCATGAAATCTTAGTAAGCATGAAAAACTATAAAAAGATGAGAATTTAAAAGCCACCAAAATAAGAACTTGACGGAGGATTTTACTATTATATCCCTGTTACACAAACTAATTACCAAAATATCCCTATTTTGAAACATATTACAGGACTACCACGGTTTTGACTGACGTAGCTTGGGTGGCAGCATGGCGATGTCACGTCAGATTCGTCAACACGCCTAACGAATCTAGTCAGAATTCGCCAACCAACCTGGCAAATTCAACACAAATTCGCCAACCAGTCTGGCGAATCTTACACAAATTCGGCAACTGGTTTGACGAATTACACACAAATTCGCCAACCAATTTGGCGAATTGTACAAAGATTTGGCTAATTGGTTGGAGAATGTGGCTAAAAGAAAATTGGAATTAAAATTGTATAATTTATTTTAATAAGGCATTATAACTACAATAATAAATTATTCCTTATAACTACATTAATAAATTATTTTAATAACTACATTAATAAATTATTTTAATTAAATATGTATCTATTTAATTAAATTTTATTAGAGAATTTAATGATGGACGGTGCACATGTGTAAAATATGGGTTTCTCAGGTAAGCTGCAAAAGTCCAAAAAATAAATAATTTTGCAAAAAGACCAGGATGCTATTTGTCATACGCGCAGGGGAAAATCCATCGATTTGCACTCCGAATAGCCCAAATGGCTTGGACTCATGCGCACGAGCCCAACTCCCTTCTCAACTATTTTTACCAATACAACAACTACTAAAGGTATATAAACACTTTAAATGTTTGTGATCTAACCAATGTGAGACTAGAACTTTTGAAATACCAAAATGTGAAAATACTTAGTTCACACAAATTCACATCCCCATGCTTTCCATTATACAACCACTACACACACAGTATTCACTCACCTTATTCACTCACCAGTTGGGTTTGGCTTAGGTGACTGAATAGTGTGTGTGTGTGTGTGTCTATAGTGGTTGTATAGTGCAAAGCATGGTAATGTAAACTTGTGTGAACTAAGTGTTTGGCAGATTTGAAATTTTCAAATCTGCCATCCGACCTTTTTAATGCTTCTTCTATTGGACCATCCAACCCGCTAACCTATCAACCGATCCGACTCGATCTGTATGCATCGTATTGGATGGATTTCGCAGATTCCGCAGATCAATCCAATCCGTGAGCAGCGCTAGTTTCTTTATTTAAAAAAAAAATTGGTTTTTAAACATTTTTTAAAAGTTGATTTTTGTGTGTTACAAAAGTTAGTTGCTGTTTCTATCATAAGAGAGAGAAAATAAGTGAAAAAAGTAAAAAAGAAAAGTAAGACACAAAATGATAACAATGACTTTTTTTTGTATTTTCTCATTTTCTTTTATTTTTAAAATGTTAATTTTTGTGTGCTAAAAATGTTGGTTGTTATGTGTTAAGAAGTAGAGATAGAAAAGAGGTGAGAGAAAAGCGGTGAGAAGTACTGTATGAGAGAAAATGATAACACTGACTTTTTTGTCTTTCTCTTATTTTTTTCATTTTTTAAAATATTGGATTCTGTGTGTTAAAAATGTTAGTTGTTGTCTCTTAAAAAAAACTAGTTATTATTTCTGTCATAAGAAAGAAAAAAAAAAGTGAAAAAAGAGGGGAGAGAAAAATTGAAAAAGTACCATAAAAAAAAGAAAATGATAATGATATTTTTGTCTTTTCTCATTTTTTATTATTTTAATTTTATATGAGATCCCATTTTAATGTATTTTGTACACTCAAGATTTGGTGACTCTACAATTGCCAAGATCTTGAGTAGCCGAATAACATTTATCATCTACAATGTTCTCTACAGTACTTGGATTCAAATCTTTACTGATGGCTTTTCAAAATGCAATTAAAGCATTGTATTTTGAATGTATAATTGCATGGCGTGGTTATTTTTTGAGATTTTATAAAGTCCCTACCTATTTTGGTATGCAGAGTATCATAAAAAGAGCGCCGCTAGTAGCAACAGCAATTATGTATGTTCATAGAAATGGTGCACATCCTATTCTATTCATCTACATGGGAAATCTATATGAAATTAATGTAAATTATTATCCTATTTCACCATGCCTTTGTTCAATTTCAGTAACTACGATTCCCAATAGTTGTAGAACCACTGCTGCGAAGTAACCTGCTAAGCTATACACACTCTGTATACTAAGCCATATGCATGGTTGGATAATAGGAAGGGACTTGACCAGGATACACCACCATGGGAATTTGAGCTCTCTCTGCTCTCTCCGTTGGCTCTGTTGTCTCTGTTTCTTCGTTTTCAGCTTCGCCTTCGAATTCTTGAACTTCAAGGATCTCGACTCTACGGTTCATCTTCTTCCTTATCCTGATGGCAACATCTGCTGGTACAAATCTGCCACACACGCATACCCTGCGCTGTTGCTTCTCTATCAAATGGGTCTCTACCTCTTCAAAATGGAAACGAGGAAAAAGATTGTTAGAATTTCCCAAGTTTTCATTATTTTATCGGCAAAAATTCACAAGATTCGTTGTTGTGCCCTTTACCTTTCATCCTTAAAATAATTCGCCTTAATTTTCTGCAACAAGAATTGCAGTCAACGTTCATTCTCATGATCATGCAACAGTACTGCAATTGAGAGAACAAGGAGCTATCGTTAATATGTATCAAGTGCTTGAGGAAAATGACCCATCGGCCTTTGAAAAGAGAGAATTTTTGTGGGAATAGAACAAAAAACTTGCCTTTTCTGACATGGGATTGGAATTGACAGAACCCAGGATTGGTTTTCTTTTGGATAGGCCACAAGGCATAGAGAAAATGAAGTTGTCCGAGCTTGAGAATGTAAAACGCTCGTGGACCAACTGAAACTGATATTTGTAATTACCGTTGTCTCAAACAATAATATATTGTCTATTTAACTTTTTTCCATTTTGGAATCTGATTCTACATGGACCTAAGTAGTTGTTTGTGCCATAAGTCCTTTTATCCTTGACTTCTCCTTAATGCTTAATTCATTTGAAAACAACATGGCAAGGGGAAGCATCTCTTCATTCACATGGTTTACATTACCTAAAGCAACATCCAAAAGTGGAAAGCATCTCCCTATATATTTTCGAGGTTTATAATACAAATCGTTAGGGGAGACAACACAAAGTTCCCAAACTAATTTTATTGGTTTTTCCAAAAGACTAATAGTCCAAATGTTCAAGAGGGAGTGCAAAATTTTCCAAATATATCCTAATAAAAACCAAATATGTATGAAGTCTCCAAGGCAGGGACAATGAGATTTTTTTTTTTTAAACATGCTTTTAGTCTCTGAAAAATTACAAATTTTATGTTTTATTGTTGAAATTTTATTTTTAGGAAATAGTCTCCAACAAATTTTTTTGTAGGATTTAGTCACTGCCGTCAAGTTGGGTCGTTAATTACTGTCGTGAGAGATAACTTGACCACATGGCAGGTCATGTGCAATGTCACATGTTAATTTTGTGTGGGCACATGGTATGCCACGTTGTCAAGTCAGCTGTTACGTCAGCATTAAACGACCCAACTTGATGATAGGGACTAAATCCTACCAAAAAAAGTTTGTCAAGACGATTTCCTAACAAAAAGTTTTTCAAGAGTAAAACACAAAATTTATAATTTTTCAGGGATAAAAACATATTTTACTCTATTTGCTTTTAAGAAAAAAATAAAGTGAGTGACATGCATACATTGATCTTCTTACATGGATACTCAAAATCATGTTTGGAAGGATGTTCAATGTACTTTCTAATGATGCTTAGTGCCATATTTCACAAGTATGAAGTTATCAAATGTATTATCGGTTAGGTTATTTTAATTTAATAATGACCCATGTAATTTATAGGTTAAATTTAATAAAAGGAGATTAATGTAATGATGATTATCCTAAAATAGTTAATAGAGTTAGTGTGAGTTTTTTAAAAAAAAAAAAAAACCCTTCACTCTCCCTTTTAAAAAGGTTCTTGTTAGTTATGGGTGTGGTTAACAACAAGAAGGCAGAATGTGTTTTTTTACCATCAAAGAAGGAATAAAGAGGAAGGAAGAGACGTGAAAAACACATTGCGTTAGAGGAAATGCACATTGCAAAAATTTCAAGAGCATGTACAATTTAGTGCCATTGCATTAGTGCCATCAATCGCTTGTTTCCATGTTCACTTTGTTAGATTTTCTTTTTATAACAATACCACTTCTCAAATGCATGTACAATTCATAGAATTCTACAATGCTTGTCCCACTGGGCGTACCATTTTGTTTTACGCAAAATAATTCTGGGGAACCTTCCAGCGTTTACACAAAAGAATGTTTAACGAGACAAGCGATTGAAGCGTTCTCAGGTGAAAAACAGGGGCGTGAATTGTAAGAGTAAGAGAGAAGTAGAAGACGAGAACTGGAAATGTAAATATATTAAATACTGGTCACCAGAGTGACCGTGATTAAAAAGTTATCCTTGCCGGAGCGAAGGATTGTGGTGCAAGTTACAGCGAAGAAAGGGGAGAAAAGAGTGTCAAGGTTGAAGAAATTGCTACAATTAGGACTACTCCTAGGAAAGTAGGGAAATGAAATGAAAAAAGAAAAGTAGTGGCATACGCTGAGCTACGTAGGACTGCTGACTGCTAGCTGGGGGACTTAATTGAGTTGATAAGATTGTCAGGAAATCACCTCAAGTTTAGTCCAGGAGCACTGTATTTATAGAAGTTTCAACGCTCTCCTCTTTTGATAACCGTTCTTCCCCCAGCCGTCGACGGCTACCACTTTCGATCGTCATGGTCCGCACAATGCGGACTGGTTATGCTTGCATGTGTGGCACGACATGCAGCGGTTATATCCATCGTGCTCCTTAGCAGTTGTGCCACCTTCTGAACGTGGGAAGTTATTTTTCTCTAATGGCCACGTTAGATTGGAGGTTATTGATCGTGCTCAAATTTGTTAATCGTTCCCTCCATAGAACTGGCTTAATACCACAATTTTCTGCTAAGTCTCGAATTATGTGGCGAGATTAGCCCAACACTAGGCTACTACCATGAAGCGACTGTGACAATTCTTAGATGAATTGTCATCTTTACGACAGTTTTTACCTTGGTCATCGAACTGTCGTGTCAAAACCTTAGTTAATTGGTGATACTCAAGTCACTAAGATTTTTGTCATTCTTTGATTTTTTAGTCGCGACGAGTGCTCCCTCGCGACCACTCGCTTAGCTATCCTTTAGCAACTTCTGTCACCGAATAGCAATTGTCGTGGCAATCCTTTTGTCGCGACCCATTCTCTAGCAAGCCTTGGCAATTATCTCTACCGCCCCTGACTGCTCACCTTTGCGTTGCCAATGTTTCTGCCATTTGTGTCGCCGACATTTGTTTCAACGCAAACTATTAGTCATAATTTGCTTCTCGCTATGTTGCGAATTTTGGCGACTTAACAATAACAAATAATATAGGATCTAGAACTTCATGATTTTCACATAGATTAGATTAAAAGAGTGTATCGTTCTTCAAGAAAAGAAGTCATCGACATGCTTGAAGATCAACCAAAAGAGCAATAATCCATGGACTTGAAGAAAACAACAATCCCTTGATGACTGGAATATAGAAGATGGTGATTTCTCCCTCTTAACCTTCTTTCTTGATAGTACAATAGTGATAGAGAAAATTACACTTCTCTTGATTGGTAGAGAGAACCGCATCCTTTCTTTATATAGATATGAAAGGGTGTTTCCATCATACTCATCCGAATTGTCATGTCTATTCTTCATATAATCATGTCTTTACATACATGAATATTCATAATTAATTATATCTCTTCAATAAAATAGCCAACAAATTTAACATTCCTATGATTATTAAACTATATATTATATGAGACACAATTATATGAGACCTAATTTTTACACAAAAGGATTCTTACGTTTTTTTATTTATTTAAAAAAAGCTGAAAATTTTATTTTATTAATAGATAATTCCTTTTTTTAATTCTTTCTTCTAACTACTAAATTGAATTTGCCCATTTATTAATGAAACGTTAATTAATTTTTAAATCGTCTTATTTAAAATTTAAAAGCATATTATGTTATCTCGTATTTCTTTTTTAAAATTTTAAAAGTAACTTATCCTATCTATTATTCTTATTTAAATTTTAAAATCCGAAAACAAAAACTCTCTTATCATCAAAAAAAAAAAAACAACTAGGTATTATAGTGGTGTAACTACGGCAGAAACTATTAAGTCTCAAGTTTGATTTATGATTTAGGATGACCATAAATGCATGCTTGTTGCTCTCCAAGTAATCTCTCCCTCACCTCCTCCAATATAACCCCTTTATAACAACACGAGACTGGCCGATCTCTCACTGCCTTCACCATCACAATCCATCGCAACAATATTATTAAGAATTCCGAGATTCCGAAGAGAGTTTATCTCAAAAGTCTTACACCGAGTCTCCATTAAGAAGAAAATTGTAAAAAATTAGTCTTTGGAAGAGCTTTTTGAGCGCTCGCATTGTTCCCAGGTTCCGAAGCCCACGATGATTTCAACTTATAGGATCCTCATTATTCTCGGTGGGGCTGATCATCAGCCTCTACCAATTCTTCATTGTTCACAAAGACTTTCTCCTGTGTCGAATCACCTTCTGGGGCAATCTCCGTGATATTCCCCAAACCCCTGTTCCCCATTGCACTCTCCCCCACCCCACTGCAGTGGCATTCCGCTTCCATTCCCTAATAATAGATGGAGTATTAGTGGATAGCTTGGTAGTGATGTCCACTAATTCTTCAAGTATTTTTTTCAATTGGAATCATGTTGCCCTCCAGAATGTATCGCACTTGCCCCCGCAACCCCATTCCATTCTTCGTGCTGTGGACTTGACTCACCCTCCCTTCTGCCTCTTGGATTATCGCAGAGACATTTGCAGCAGGTAGGTAGTGTGACAGGTTCCGGAGTCTCTTTGGCATCTTTTGCTTTTCCCCTCATAGCAAGCTTTTCGAATCTTGCTAGAATATCATTAGGTACCTTGTTTCGTCGCAAGAACATCGCTTAACAAGGGTTTTAGGATTTGTCGCTGCATCTGAACCCGGAGCGTCTTCCCTCCAGCCACCCCAAGATCAAATAGTGGCACACTTGGGAGGACCCATATATTCAATGACTACCTTTTAGAACCCTACTCGGATCCTCCTCCTTCTCAAACAAAATCTGTATCAGCTTGTCCCCGAGTCCCTTTCTGCATGGGTATTCTCCTCTTCGTTCTGATCCACCGAAACCTCTGTCACCTCCAAAGCTCTCCATCACTCACTGTTTCACCTAGTGTATGAAAGATAAAGATGAGAACAAAAGAGAAAATTAGAAGAAAAAAATGGGAGAAAAAACATGTTTAAATTGAACTTCCTTACCTTCCATTTTAAAGACTTACCATTCTCTCCCTTAACAAATAGGATAGGTGTAGATGTAACACACCGTAAAAACCACCTTTCAGGTTAAAAATGTTTAGGTATGACTTAGAATAAAGATTAGGAATACGAGTCTATCCTCTTAGTTTGTCGTCTTGTATGGATGACCTTCTATAAATAGAGATCTCATATTCCATAATAAGATCATCGAAAAACAAAAGAAGTAATAATATCTTATATTCTTACTAAATTTTATGACTTTTTAAATCTCCTCTTCTTCTTAAAAACTTGAATTTGTATATTAACCTATGCTTCCTTATTATTAATAATTTATTTTATTAATAGAATAAGTTTTTTAATAATTATAATTATGCATAAACATTTTTGTATTATTATTAGTCATATTATTTTATTTTAGTAAATATGTTTTAATGTGTAAAATTATTTGTGAATGGTTTAAAAATATAGAAAATAAATTAAATTGTAACTTACTTTTATTTTAATTTTTAAGCGGAGAAGGAGAATTATTTTAGTCTTAAGTTAAAAGAAGAAAAAAAGGATTGAAACTGGTAATTAAATTGTAGCTAACATGGGGACGGACTTACACAATGGTTATGGGCAACTGCAAAAGTGGGCGATCGATGTTAACAGAGTAAGAGCAGCAACGACATTCCAAGTCTCCAACCAACTCTTCATCGTCTTCTCCGCCATCTCCCCCTTCTATTTCTCCTTCTCATCACAACAACCGACCAACCTTCATTCCTTCTCTCCTCAATTTCCTTCTCCAAACCCTTTCATTGCCCCATCCATTTTCCAACATGGCTTCCCCCTTCCTTACAACCACCTTCGCCGCCACCGGCACAAATTCCGCCACCCTTTCCTTCTCCTCCTCCCTCTGCTCCGCTCCCCTCCCCTGGCGCCGCATCTCCGCCGCCGTAGCCCTCTCCTCCAGGCCCCGCCGGCGGCCAATCCAATCCAAGATCAGGGAAATCTTCATGCCGGCCCTCAGCTCCACCATGACAGAGGGCAAAATCGTCTCCTGGATAAAGTCCGAGGGCGACGTCCTCGCCAAAGGGGAGAGCGTGGTGGTCGTCGAGTCCGACAAGGCCGACATGGACGTCGAGACCTTCTATGATGGCATCCTTGCTGCCATTGTCGTGGGCGAAGGCGAGACCGCCCCTGTCGGCTCCCCCATTGGCCTCCTCGCCGAAACTGAGGAGGAGGTTGCCGAGGCAAGGGCCAAGGCCGCAAATTCCGCCACTCCAGTTCCGGCAGAAACACCCGATCCTGCTCCGGCGCCGTCGCCTCCCCCTCCGGTACCTGCCAAGGTGGTTTCTGACGGGCCGAGGAAGGCTGTGGCGACACCGTTCGCGAAGAAGCTCGCCAAGCAGCACAAGGTGGACGTCGGATCAGTGGTCGGATCTGGTCCTTACGGTCGGATTACTCCTGCTGACGTGGAGAAGGCTGCTGGAATCACGCCTACGGCGAGTAACGTTGCTCCACCGGCGGTGACTTCAGCTCTGCCGAAAGCCTCTGCTGCTGCTGCTGCTGCTGCTTCTCCGGCTTCTTCGATTCCAGGTTCAAGTGTTGTCCCCTTCACGACAATGCAATCAGCGGTTGCGAAGAACATGGTTGAGAGTCTCTCTGTGCCTACCTTCCGTGTTGGGTACCCTGTGACCACTGATGCACTTGATGCTCTGTATGAAAGGGTATGCTTGTGCTGCCAAGTGCAATGCGCAATTTATTTATTCATTTATTTATTTTTGTTGAGATTGAGTTTATGATTTCGTGCATTCTCAGGTGAAACCGAAGGGCGTGACAATGACAGCTATTCTAGCCAAGGCAGCTGCAATGGCACTGGTTCAGCATCCAGTGGTGAATGCCACCTGCAAAGATGGAAAGAGCTTTACCTATAATAGTAACATCAACATTGCTATAGCCGTGGCAATCAATGGTGGTTTGATTACCCCTGTTCTTCAGGATGCCGATAAGGTCTGCGATTAGTTGACGGTCCAGTAACAGAATCGCGATTTGAGAATCTAGAGTCGTGTTTCAATTCCCCAGTTAATCGGTTGGTTATCTGTTGTTGTTGTTGTTGCAGTTGGACCTTTATCTGTTGTCCCAAAAATGGAAAGAGTTAGTGGACAAAGCTCGGGCTAAGCAATTGCAACCTCATGAGTATAATTCAGGTTTCGTTATTGTTTGTCTGTCTTTCCTAACTGGGATTGAAATATTTTAGTCCAAGTCTGACTGTGTTCTCATGTGATGTGTGCAGGAACGTTCACGCTTTCGAATCTGGGAATGTTTGGAGTTGACAGGTTTGATGCCATACTTCCTCCAGGCCAGGTGACTGATGAGCTCTTGAATTTTTACTATTAAGAGATTATGGACTTATTTTCTGGCAATTTGACCTTTATTCCACCCAAATTATGTTTAGGGGGCTATCATGGCTGTTGGAGCATCAAAGCCTACTGTTTTGGCAGATAAGAATGGATTCTTCAGTGTAAAAAATAAAATGCTGGTAAGTTATATGATTATTTCTTTGACTTTCTTATTAGGCTAATCAAATCAAATCTGCAGAACTATATTTCTCTCAACGATTAATTCTTTGCGCATAGCCTAAACTTCTGGTTACATCTGCCGGCTGTTATACAAAGCAAATATATTTTTGTGAAGGATTAGTTCTATGAGTATATCTCAAATCTTCGCTATAATGCTTTTTAGATATTATTTATTTAAATTCTAGTGTACTGTTGTCATAACTAGAAAAACCTATTGGCTATAAGTCTCTTCTCTGTAGTCTTGTTTGTTTGTGTTTTGATTTCAACCACTCTTACCTAGGAAACCTTGTATCAATCGTAAGCGAGAATTATATTCACTTCACATATTTTCTCTCATATTTTCTTTTCAACTTAACCTCAATGTTGCGGAAGTGAGGATCTTGCGTTGGATGAGTGGACATACAAGGCAAGATAGAATTAAGAATCAATGCATTAGAGAGAAAGTCGGGATAGTTCCTATTGTAGGAAAGATGATGGAATCTCGTCTTAGGTGGTTTGGACATGTGAGGAGAAGACCTGAAAAAGCACTAGGTAGGAGAGTAGATTAGATGCCAGGTAGTTTATCAATTAGAGGTAGAGGGAGACCTAGAAAAACCATAGATGAAACTATTTAAAGAGATTTAGAGGTTAATGGTTTAAATGCAAACATGGTCCTTGACAGTGCACTATGACGTTGTTGTCGTCTGATCCATGTAGTCGACTCCACATAGTGGGACAACATTTAGTTGTTGTTTATGTGCATGCTGTATAAACTCTATAATATTTATCTATATCTTTCTAAATAGCGGTCATCTCGCTATGTGTTATCCCACTATAGTGTTTTAAGGGTAAGCTGCCCCACACCGCTATCCGGGATTTACGACCATGAACCTTCCTAACTACCCAGCCTAACCGTTTTTCCCCAAGCTCAAACACTTGGACCATCTGTCCTCTTAGGCCCGGCTCCTCTCCTCATGTAAATCCTGTTTCACAGATGTTTTTCTCAAAGTTTCATCCCTTCTCAGCCACAAGAATGATGTTTGATAAATATATCGTTAAATTGCTCTTAAAATACAAAATAATTATAATGGATATAAATAGTAAAAGACCATTTCTATTTTAATGTTTCATTAACTATTGAATGACAAAATTGAAATTTATTAAAGTTTAAGATTATTTGAATCTTTTCAAATCTTGGAGAGCCAGAGTCAGCTCTGAAAAGCCTCTCTTGAGAGCTCACAATTTCAGAAATTGCACAATCATCAGCTTTTGTAC
This sequence comes from Nissolia schottii, assembly GCA_003254905.1. Lineage (NCBI taxonomy): Eukaryota > Viridiplantae > Streptophyta > Magnoliopsida > Fabales > Fabaceae > Nissolia > Nissolia schottii. The sequence goes on along the minus strand of QANU01057582.1, from coordinate 17,150 downwards.
AAGATTTGGAGCTTGACATGTAATGTTGTGGACAATATTTTGTGTGTTGTTATGTCATCCGAAAAAAAAAAGTTGCGGTGTTCTTAGGTGGTAACTGTTAATTGTTTCTCATATCTAATCATTCAACTATATTTGAACCATTGAAAATCTGAAAGAAACTACAACTGCATTGTATCCTTTCCCTGCTCACATGTAGTTTACAATCATATTAAATTTGTACAAATTTCCAACAAGCAGAACTTTGTTGAGAAAAAGGATATATAGTACACGTTGTCTGACCCTGATCTTGTACGCGTTTATGGTGAAAATTTCTAGTTTTACTCTTTAGTGCAGAATGCAGAAAAGTTGGTTCGTTCCATTCACTTTAATAAATCATTTTCAAAATATGAGCGATCAGAGCTCAAGAGTTCTAGTAACTGTAATCATACTTGTTATTAAAAAGTGAATAGAAAGTACCCCGCATGTTCAGCACTGTGGTAGAGACAGTAATTTGCTCTCTACAACGAAGGATGATTAACACATCTTCGATTTGTTGAGAAAATTTTCTTTCAAAGATTGTTGTAATACGTAGGCTTGTCAGCTTAAAAGAGTAGACATGATTCAATATGACACGTCGGCTTACTCTAATTGGGACCATATGTGGAATCATAACTTTTCATATCTATAAAAATGTCATTAATTGGCTCTGAACTTTCTCTGTCAGGTTAATGTGACTGCTGATCACCGGATTATCTATGGGGCTGACTTGGCTGCATTCCTTCAGACATTCTCAAAAATTGTTGAAAACCCTGAAAGTCTAACATTGTAGGGAGAGGATGAGTTGGTAGTGTTTACTGAGCAGTCTGTCAGGCTTAGTGCCCAATATTTTGTGTTTATCGTGTACTTTAATTTGTTGGTACATTTTCAGGGTCTATAACATGGAATAGATTTTGATAGGGGAGAGAAACAGCTTTCATTATAGTTTTTAGTGAGGATGTCGTAAACGGAAATCTGTTGTGATAAACAAGGTATCAGCTCTGAATTAGGCTTAATGCTTTTGCAATAAAAATCTGGCATTCTTTTCATTTCTTGATTGGATTTTAGGAATAGTTGTAGGTACAGAGAGTTGTACCATAACAACCAAATGAGTTCTAGACAAAAAAATAAAAAGTAGTGGCACAACACACAATGACTTCTTCACTATTTTTCATGTTCCTCACAACTCTACTCGTAAAGAAAATGTTTGTTTTCTCACTTGTTTTTCGTTTTGCTAATGCCTCGTATTTGTATTGAAAAAACTAGCTAACAATGCTTAGCTTTCTCCTACCTTTCCTGAACCTAACACCTATCATGCATGACTCCCAAAAAACATAGCAAGCAAAATTATCTACATAATTAAATACACCAATGGCATAATCCATATTTCCCTGGGCTAATTTTCAAATACAAAAGCTTCCCATTGATCATGGTTCCTTAACTGGCGCCACAAGATCCCCTCAAGCAATCTTCATCCAAGCCATTCAATGTGGTTGCAAATTTCAGCAAATATTTTGTTGTGAAGGTCTTGCCATTGTTTTTGTCAAAATCTGCATAAGAGATTGCATCCACAAAACTAGCGGGCTTCTTGTGAAAAATGCATTTATTTCTAGTCTTCCAAATGGTCCATATTATTACCAAAAACATGCAATCCTTCATTTTTTTCGTTCATACCTGACCACTAGAGTATACATCAAATTTTCGAAAAAATCCTTTGCATTGTTCACGCTAACCCACGTTGCATTCCAGTATTGAACCCAAATGGCCCATATGTTTTGAGAAAAATTGCAGCTAAAGAACAAATGGGATATATTTTCATGCTCCTGCATCACATAGAACACAATTAAACTCTTGCTCTCGCACAATATTCAAACAACCCAACCTATTTCTAGTGTGAAGTCTTCCAACCAAAACAAGCCACACAAATAACTTCACACGCGGTGGGCCATTTCCTTTCCAAACATGATTCAAGTGGCTAAAGCTACAAATCTCAAGAGGCAGGTTACTCGCTTTGATTGCGGCCTTCGTGAATAATTTGGTAGAGAATACACTTTGTTTTTTCTTCTTATCAAATCTCCATTATAAGTTTAGCATACCTACATCTAATTTTAGCATTGAGGAGGCATGTGTGTAGATCATTTAATAGGCCCAATTCCCATTGGAAGTTCCTTATCCACCCCTTTTCATCCTAAAATCCACAATCTGCCACCTTGTGCATCTTTTGATTTGTCATTGAATACAATCTTAAAAAATAATCTCTGAGCCTCATGTTGCCTAGCCATATCTTGCCAAAAATAGTGCTTTGTCCCCATGGCCCACCTCCATACATGGCCCGAACTCGCAAATAGTCTTCAACCAATCATCTTTATCACGAATGGCACACATGTCATGCCAGAGACCACCATTAAGGGAGAGAGGGATGGGCAAAGGTGTGGTTAATGTGCTATCTTCGTCTCATATTTTTCTGTTCTATTCTCTCTTCCTCTGCTCAAGGACAGATGCACTCGTTAGGTTATGGGGGTAAGTGTCCCCCACTAATATTTGTAACTTTTTCTACTAAATTATGAGTATGGAGAGAGTTTTATTCCATTAGATGATTAATTTTGTCCCTATTTAATCAATAGACTTTGTTCCACACGAAAATAAAATAATTCTTAACAAAATAATTGTGATTTTTTATTTTTTATTTTAATAAACTCATTACACTATATGAATACCATGTTTCAATAATTTATACTTTCTAAAATAAATTGTGAATAAAATACCATGCTATTTTGGATTAAAATATATATTTTCTTTTTGCCTAAATGTAGTTATGTAAAAGTTTATGTTATGCTTTAATGCTTATGCAATTTTGCCCGCACATCCTAAATCTTTTGGATTCGCCATGATTGCCATTATTGTTTGGGTAGTCATGCATGAACCCGCGCGTTACCAACTCAAACATACAAGGATTTGAGCAATCAATAAGATGCTAGATGGATTACCTCCATCTATTATCATTTAGCAGCATCACTTATTTAGAGATTAAAAATGCTACATGTACACCTAATTTCATACACTCATACATACATCATTAATAATGCACAAACTTTTATATATATAAGTACGAGGTGTATGTATGGTGTATGGTTTTTTAGTGTACGTGTAACAGAACTCTTTAGAGATACGTTGAAACAAACATAAAAGAAGCTAACGGATACTACCCTCTTTGTATTATTTATTAACGATAACAATTATTTATAGTACATGCATGGTCTCCTAATCTCTAGAAGAGTGGGAAACAAACTGAATTTCCCATAAAATTGCATTTAAACTCTGGCGGCCAGCTCAACTTGGCTCTCTTCCGAAATGCTATCCCCTTTGTCATGGACCTGAATTGGTTTGTAAGTGTAACATTTCACGCAGACTAAGTAGTACATAAGATTAAGAAACTGCAGCAGTGTGATTAGCCAATAGAAGTACTCCAACCTCCCCTCATTCAAGTTACTATCAGGAAGCCAATTTGACCCGTTAGGCCCGGCACTAAACTTGTGGACCAAGGTGACCAGGAGCGTGCTCACATAGTTCCCGGCCGAGATTGAGGTCCAGAAAAGCGCCATTGCGGTGCTCCTCATGCTCTCCGGAGCCTGGTCGTAGAAAAACTCCAGGTGCCCAATTGACATGAACGCCTCCGCCATTCCGTGGAGGCTGTACTGCGGCACGAGCCAGAACACCGAGATTGGGATTACGGCCTTCGAATGATCGAGAAGCCCGTGCTCCATGGCTGCTCTCTTGCGCTTGATTTCGACGAACCCGGCGACCAGGGTGGCCAGGGTCGAGATCACGAACCCGATCCCCATTCTGTGCAAGAAGCTGATGCCCCTGTCCAGCCCGGTGAACCGGCGGGCCACGCGGATGAAGACGCGGTCGTAGAAGGCGGTGGTGGCGAGCATGGTGAGGATGGTGAAGACGGACATGGAGCCCGCCGGGATCTGGAAAGATCCGGTGAGGTGCCTGTCCATGGTCTTGGCCTGCTGGAGGGAGAACGTGCCCTGCTGGGCGTAGGCCGTGATGAGGAGGATCCCTGAGGCCCATATTGGGCCCATCCTGATCAGAGATTTCAACTCTTCCACCCTGTGGACCGTGTTTAGCCTCCACAAGTTGGGCCTTTTTGTGTCGTCTTCTTCGGCCACCGTGGCTGCCTTGTCCAGAAACCTGCATCAAAGTTGATTTACTGACGTTGTGAGAGAAATCGGATATGGATCACCTAAGCCCAGATGCTAGTGGGCTACGTCAGCTGAAAGACAAAAAAAAGATAAGGCCGAAAAAGCGTGACTTGGTGAGGCAAGTGGTGAGGTAGGGACTGAGGGACAAGCGTGCCAAGCAAGATGACAAAGTACGATTTGTTGTCTAGCTGAATGGTTGCCAATGATCAAGAGGCAGTGGTGGCCAAGAGAACCGAAGGCTGTGGAGGGGAAAACTCCTCATAAAATTCATGGTCAGGCGTAAGGACAATGCATCAGTCTTATGTGCACGCAATTCCAATTGATGATGCGGTGATTATCAAATCGGTCAATAATTCATGGCAAAGACAAAGAAAAAGAAAAATACTAATATCTGATTCAAGTCCATATAAAGAAGAAATGACGAACAGTTCCGGGTATGCTAATTAGGGGGGTAAAACTGGGTAGGGGCGGGGAAAATCGACTAATGTATGTATTTTCTGTACATCTGTTTTACTGGGACATGGAGACAAGAGGTGGGACAAAAAAAAATTAACAAGTGCTTTAATGATCCTTATTAATAAAATACTTATTTCACATGTAAGTTTACCAATCATCACAGATTACCGAACCCCATTATTGAATTAATTCGTGTATTTATCTAGACACTGATAACTGCTCAACTCAAAAAGAAAGAAGGGAGAAAGTGAGAATTACTTCATCTGCTCCGTGTGAATAAGCCTTCCTCCCAAAGAAATAGAGGCGTCCAGTTCGTCATTCCGGTAGAGTAAATCAGAGAAGGGTGCATTTGCCATCTTCCTCTTACGGAATGCAGCAACAGCTACCTGTATCAGTCGGGTAAACGGGCTCCCAACCGGGTCCAAGTTCCGGTAAAGTGGATATCCAACGATGAAGGCAATAATTGACATGAACATTGCCACGGTGGGGATTCCAAGGCCCAAGCCCCATCCAATGTTATCTTGAATGTAGACGAGGACAGTCACGGCTACAAGTATGGCCGCACCCATGACAAAGTAGTACCAATTGAAGTAAGTCCATGTCTTTTTCGTCTGCTTCGGATCCGATTCGTCGAACTGCTCGGCTCCGAATGCCACAACGCAGGGTCGGATCCCACCCGACCCGAGGGCCCCTAGCAGCAGTGAGACGTAGAGCACTGCCAGCTGTCCTGCACTGGCTTCTTGGCATACCCCCTCACCTTTGCAAGGAGGTGGCCTTAACTTTGGAAGCACTGCCGATATTGTCAAACTAATCATCCCCTGATTAATTACAAAAACAGAGTCACAAAAAACAGAAATATTAGCTTCTATCAACATGCGTATAAAGTGCTGGCTGTGACATGACATGTTCATAAAAGAAGAAGAAGAAAAAAAAAAACGAAATTAAGGAATCTATAGTAACCTACACCTAATTATTTTATTCTGGCTCAAAATTTAGCCATGTGATTTACGGAAAAGGTGTCATCTATCCTACAGTCATATTGCAAGCTTAATTAGTAGTTAACTAGTAGCATGGACTTAACTTCAAACTCTCCGCATTCTCAAGTGTAAAAAATATATAGGAAAGATACCCAAGTGCATGAGGTGGAGTCTATAGCAAAGGTACATGTATGTGATTTTACTCCTATAAATAGAAATGTTATTTTTTCATAATTCCAATCTCTGAAAACAAGGTAACACAATTTTAACATGGGGTCGAGTCTCACCCAGCTTGTCGTTCAAAAAAAATATATACTTAGCATAAAATAATTTTCTTAATTATGCTAATAATGTGTGCCAATAATTTATTTGGTAAGAAACATTTACTCAACATTAGAATCAGAGTTGAAATTTACCCCAAAAAAAATAAAGAATCAAGAGTTGAAATTCATAATACTTCTCAATTCACTATAAAATAATATTCACTTTAAGATGACATACCATTTAAAGTTAAAATATCACGAGCATATCTAATATTGTAGTTTAAGACCGCAAGAAAATTTCTCAAATATAAAAACCTTGCTTAGGAGAAATTAATGTCCAGAGAGAGCAGAGGGTCTTAACTATTTGGTATATAATGGAAGCAACGGTGATAGTCCAGAACTTCCCGGTATAAGAATCAGCAATGAAGGCACCAAGCAATGGTGTCAAACTTGAAGTTCCACCAAAGTTTGTGAGGGTGTTAGCAGCTTTAGTTAATGGCATGTGAAGCTGTGTTGTCAAGTAGCTAATCATGTTTGTATTGAAGCCCACCACAGCCAACTTCTCAGTAACCTCATTAGCTGCAGCAAAACAAATCCAACAAATCTAAGGTTGTCACTATCTGATTCAAGACAATATATATAAGAGCACCACGTAGAGGGAGGAACTAGGGAGGATTTCCATGCAAATAGTAGATACTCTATAGAGTTTCTATTGTGAAGCTTACCAAAGATAAAGGGCATTGTGACAAGCCCTCCTCTTTTCCTTTTGGCGTGGCTGTCTTTCTGCTCCATTTTCTCAAAACCTTGTGCCTTCTCTTCTAGTACATAAAATGGCCAAAGCTAAGCGTATTTATAAGCTAGGCATGAGGTTTGGAGGATCTGAGCTTATCACAGCAACCACAGTCGGTCATGCGTTCACACTTCCACTTTGACACGTCGAGTTAGTGCCACAAAAAAAAGGCTTCTTTTTTTCTTTTTACAATCATTAGGTTTTGATGAGGGGGAGTAAAATCTAAATAAAACTCAAACTATGAATTTGATGCAATAGTTGGCAGGTCCCGGACGAGACAGTTTTGTCATATATACTTTTCTCTCTCTTGCAATATGAGGTGTGTACAGTGTCTTGATATGGAATTTTTTACTATAGTGCCCTTCTTATTAAAACATATTACCAAAATATTACTGTTTCAAAACATATTAAATGCACCTGTTTTGGCTAGCATGGCGGGCGAGTCCACACTCGTGAGGCGAATCAAGGCCTAATTTGCAAATGAGCTAGGTGAATCATAATGGAAATTCGTCAATCCATTAGGCGAATCACCACCATATTCGCCAACCTGGAAGCTACATCACCACTATATTCGCCAACCGGTTTGGCGAATTCAACACAAATTTGCCAACCAGTTTGGCGAATTTGCCCTCGGACCCTATAAAACAACCCACCACCCCAAACTCTTTCATCCATTCTCATTTTCTAAATTTCACTTCTCTCACTAGAATCCTAATTCTCTGTCAACTCTTGGATTGCTGAAGGCTAGGAGTAGTTGATTCAATTTGTGCGGGAGACTTGTAAGTTTTAATTTATTATAATGCTATTAAATTTTTTTAAAATTTATAGTTTAACTAGTATGTGTGAATTACATAAATTTCTTTAAATGTAATCTTTAAATTGATTATATAAATGTTGTCTATATTAGTTTGGTAAGCAATTTATGATAGATTGATGCATAGAGTAGTATAGTATTGAATTTGTGACTAGTTAATTAATATGCTATTTAGTATATCTATTGGTGTGAATTTTAAATATTTGAATATATTTTTGTATTGGTGTTAATTGTATGTTTGGCATAGAATGTGTTTTTATCTAGAACTAGAAAATGAAGAAATCTCTTATTGTGCTCATTTATTCTAATGGGATAATGTACGAAGGTGAACATGGGTTTATGTATGATGGTCCTAATCCGACATCTATTATGATTAAGCAGGGTATGCGTTTAGATGGTCCTAATGTGCTTTCGCTAGCAATGTCCATCCAGCTAATGTTATTCCTGAAAATGCATTTAAGCCTCCTTGTCCTCAATTTTCAGAATTAATTGGGATGCATTTGCTAATTGTGAGACCCCTGGATTTGTTGAGTATGACACTTGGAGTTCACAAGAAGAATTGTTTGTTCGATTGCAATTTCCAACAAAAGATGATATGAAGTCAGCTTTAGATCATTATTCAATCAGAAGGCATCGAGATTATAAGGCTGATTTGTCTGATACACAAAGGCTAACTGCTAAGTGTTCTCAATTTGGGGTTTTTTGTAATTGGAAAGTTAGGACTATTAACAGTAAAAGGTGTAATAAATGGAAAATTTCTCAATAAATGGACCACACACGTGTGTAAACATCTCTATGACACAAGATCATAAGAATTTGCAATCTATTTTGGTCCAAAGGTATATACAGGGCACGGTTAGAACACAACCTGATGTTAAGATATGCTTGTTACTTGGGAGGATTAAAAGTATACTTGGATATAATTTGTCAAATCGAAAAGCTTGGTTGGTGAAGCAAAGAGCATCTGTTAAGATTTGTGGTGATTGGGAGGAATCTTATGAGAGGTTGCCTAGATGGTTAGGGGCCATGAAACATTTTATGCCAGACACTGTGGTGTTGTTGGAAATTGATGACTATGTGGTGCATAATCAAGTTGATCAATCAAAGCAAATGTTTGTTCGCTTGTTTTGGACTTTCAAACCATGTGTGCTTGAATTTTGATTTTGCAAGCCATTTATTCAAATTGATGGACTCATTTATATGGAAAATATAAAAAAAATTGTTGATTACAACTACACAAGATGGAAACCGAAGACCATTACCTCTTACATTTGCTATTGTTAATGAGGGAAACAAAGGAAGCTTTGAGTTGGTTCTTATCTTGCATTCGTGAACATGTCACACGAGAACAAGGAATGTGTTAATTTGATATTTGATTGACATAAGAGTATCATAGCAACAGTGGATAATGTTAACTCTGGATGGCAACCACCTCATGAGTATCATGTGTACTGTCTACGTCATATTGGCAGTAATTTTAACAAGTTTCACAATGTGTCATTAAAGAACTCTTTGAAGAGCATAGGTAATAAATTTGTTTCTTTCATTTAAAGTATCCATAATTGTTGATTTTAGTTACATCAATACTAAAAACTGTTGTAATAATTTTGCAGGACGTGAACTTTGTCGACCAAAATTTGATGAGAGGTTAGATAAATTCACTGAAATAGAAGAAATATCCAATTGGATTAAAAAAATTCCTAAAGAAAAGTGGAGTTTAGCATATGATGATGGTGGTCAAAGATTTGGTCATATGACAACCAACTTGTCAGAGTGTAGGTCAGACGTCTACTAATAACTGTACTAGTTCAGATGACTTATTTCAAATTGGTAGAATACTTTGTGAAGAGAAAAGTTAAGGCCAAAAAGAAACTTTATGCGGATAATCAAAAATATACTTATGCTTTCTATGAACATTTTTTGCCTAACATTGAAAAGATAAGCTCCCACCATGCGACCTTCTTTGATAGGAGGACAACTAAATTTCTTGTTGAAGAGGCATTCAACCCTCAAACACAAGAAAGTGGTAAAAATTCACTTTAAGCCTTTAAGAAGGTTCGTCTGACTGTGGTATATTTCAAGCATTGCACTTTCCTTACTCTCATGTATTGGTAGCATGTTCTTCCAAGGAGATTAACCCTTATCAATATGTGCATAATGTGTATAAAAATGAAAGTGTTTATCGAGCTTATGAGGCTCTGTGGGATCCCATCAAGGATGAGCCATGGTGGCCACCAGCTCCTAATTGGACATTAGTCCCTAACCCTAGATTGCGCAGAGATAAACCCTAGATTAATGCTTTACATTTTCTTTTAGTCTATTAAGGATTTTGGGAGCACTCACATTGGCGCACAAGGTACTTCTCTCTTGTACTCAAAGTGACGCACGACTTTAATTCAGTTTATCCAGGTTCTGGCTTGAATTGCATTAGAATTTACTTTACCATTTAATTTTACTTTATCAATTGTGAATCGTTATCCTCCACCCATGGAGGAGTAATTTCCCAATACTTGCGTGCGGTAAATCAAGGAATAAAGATTAATATAGGTTTGATTTATTATGTATGTCCATGGTTGTTAATGCTCATTTCATCTCTATTTAGTAATATGGTGATCATATGTTATTAGTGATATTAACTTTGACTTAGTGAGTCTCTACGATACATGAGTTTTGCTAAGTTAGAATTTTTGGGTTGGTAAATTAATTGATTAATTAATCCTATTCAAGCTGCTAAAGGGGTTGGGTTTAATCTAATTAGATTAGGTTGTGCAATTGGATGGATATAATTAGTATAGGAAATTAAGAGTGTAATTGTGGTTCTTAGTTCTTAAACTGGTTAATCCGTAGGAGAAAGTAGTCGTGATTTGTTAGATGAATTGCATATTAGTTGGAGATCTCTAGTTAATAAATAACCCTCGTTCCATGAATTGTTATTGAAGACCAATGATAATTAATCCTTAGTATGTGATAATCCGTGTGCACGTATTCTTTCATTATTGTTATGAATTAATTTGTTCAACCTTACAATCAAAACCCCCAATTCAACAAATTAGTTAATTTGCTTCCTTGTGAGATACCTGAGTCATACCTATACTTCAGTTTAGTGGGTTACTTGGTTTTTCAATTTATTTGACCAAAGGTAGAATAATCTTTGTGTCACTTCACTTTCTGCTGCTTTCATTCCTTATAGTTCTTTATTTGAGCAATTGTTGGGATTAATGGAGCAACCTCATAATCCTCTTCAACAACTTCCGCAAGATCACTTGCATCAAGAAAAGCCTCCATTCTGATGGCCCACATGTAATAATTCTCACCCTAAAAAATTGGTAATGCTATGATTGAAATTCAGTTTGCATTATTGTTTGGTGGAACTCTCAACCTTAGCAGATCCCTCAAGAACAATAAAGCTCATATACCAATTCTTGGATTTAGAAAGGCTATAATATTAAAACTGAAGCTTAGATTTCTATTGATACTAACAACCTTTAAATACAAAAACTCATAACAGAACAATGCTAATGACTCTCCCTGTTAACTTGAAAATTTGAAATGACAAATGTAACTCCTACAACACTTATAACAATTGTAACTCCCATAACCTATCACAATTATTGTAACCATAACAGTTACTTATTGGAATGATAAACTCTCATAATAGAAATTAATGCATATTCTCTACAAATCTAATAAGCTAATTTGATAGTATTTATAGTATAATTGAAGTGTCAAACAATTTAAAAACTATAATTAATTTTTTTTTAGTATGACCAAGGCTCATAATCATATGCTAAAGCCACATTTGTGTATCACCTTTCTTCGCTAGAAGTTCCTATTTCTTTTTCAATCTGGCTACTTGAATGTTGGTTTCTAGTGCTTGTTATTGTAACCAAATAACTTGCTATCAATATATGAATATGGCAGAAGCAAACAATCGTTTTCCATTATAATAGAAAAATCACTAAATTGAAGAATTCAAATATGCAAAATACAAAGATGTAAGAGAAAGATTATGAAGACTAATAAGTCAGTACTACTTAGTGTATAATGATAAAAATGTGTCTTAATTTTTCTAGTTGTTGTACTAAGCATTAACGGTTCAATTTGATGGTTACACAAATAATTAGAATGGGCGTAACTTTCTAAATTCAAATATGAAAAAAAATTAATCAAAGATATTTTTTTTAAATGTGAAACCACCACTTCAACAAAAATGGCTATTACCGTCGAGATATTACAGTCGGACACGAACCAACGGTATTACCGTCGGAAAAAACAAAATAGCAGACGGTAACCGGTCGACCGGTGAAAAAGGCGTGCTATTACCAAGGGATAGTCTACCCGACGCAAATACCGACGGTAACTTTTTAACGGGTTATGGCGGTAATGGCATTTCCGATAGGAATAACCGACGCAAATTACACCTAATAGAAAAAAGACACGTGTTATCAATAATTTATTGGTGCAATCGTTACCGGCGGGGATATTCGACGGTAATTATATCAGATAATAGCGGCGGTAATAGCCGACGGTAAATGCCTCGTGAATTCAACCGACGCCTCTTCCCAACGCTCGGCCGTTCAACATACCCATTAATCGCCGTGACGAAGCCGGTTCTGAGAACATAACCGTCGGCTCAGACCGATGGTAAAGATGTCAGAGGTTATAGCGGCGGTAACTACCGACGGTAAGTGCCTTGGGCATTCAACCCCTCTTCCCCACGCTCGGCCGTTTTCAATACGTTTAACATTCTCATTAATCGTCGCACCGTTCCGAGAACAATACCGTCAGATATATCCGACGGTAACTCGTTGGCCGAATAGTATAAATACCCCTCCCCCCATCATTCTAAATTGCACCATATTTTCTATTTTCTTCTCTTCTCTCATCGATTCTCCCTTTTATTATCCGTCGTGCGATGCTTTTGTCGTCGTGGACGTGATATTAGTTTAATTTGGTTATCAGTCTGCCGCCGTTGCGTAAACTGAGCCATCTAATCGATGCGAAGTCCAAGATGATGGTAATTATCAGCTGTCCCGTTGGGGGAATAGTGATGACTACCACCATCTTGGACTTTGTCATTCATTAACTGGCTGATTATTTAATTATTATCTAATTTTTACTAAGCTTATTACTGATGCCACGTTAATTGGGAGAGTGATAAAGGCCAAGGTCAAGGTGGTTGTAATCAGGTGTTGGGGATTATCATATTATTGTTTTCCCAACTTGATTACAACCATGTTGGTCTGGGCCTTTATCAATTGCTCAATTAAAGTGTCGTCAGGGCTTAGCAAAAATAATGTGTGCGTTACCGTCGGTATAGTCCGACGGCAACTAGTGAGGCGTTACCGTCGGTGGACCGTACCGACGGTAATGACTTCGAAATTTCACTTAGCGCCAAAATTATTTGGTTACCGTCGGTCTCTATAGCTAACCGACGATAAATGTTTTAATTAAACACTGCGTTTTAAATTCGATTTTTACCGGCGGTTATTTCTGTCGGTGATCTTCGATGGTAATACATCGACCAGATTACTTAACCAGCTTTCCTTTCTATTCTCCTCATTTCATCTTCTTTCTCTCTACCCATCCTCTCCTCTCCATCGCCCTCTCCTCTCCACCGTCCTCGCCCTCGCACTGCCGCGCCCTCGCCACCGCCCTCGCCACTACCGCGCATTCCTCTCCTCTCCACCGCGCTCGTCACTGCCGCGCCACCACTTCCACTCCGCAACTACAGGTTGACCAGCTTCTCCTACACTATCTCTGCTTTCTCTGTTTAACGTGTGTGTTGTGATTTGGGATTGACACTATGTGTGTTTGTGTGCGTGCCTAGCTAGCTGATGTGTGTTGTGTGGGTGTGTTTGTGTGCGCCGCTGATGTGTGTTGTGTGTTTGTGTTTGTGTATTTGTTTGTGGTTCTGTGGGTATGGTTCTGTGTGTTTGTGTGTTTGTGTGTGAGGTTGTGGGTTGTTGTGTTTGTGTACTTGTGTGTGATTGGAATTGTCTGCCATTAGTTGAGGAATTAGAATTGTTGTGAGGTTGATGATCATAGATAGGAGATTTGAACTTAGGTGTATGTATATATTTGTCAGCTTAAGTGTATAACTAGTGTAGCTTGTAATTACTTTCTGATAATACATTGTGAACTTAAGTTTCTATAGCATAGCTTCATATGGTTTTGGGCGATCATCCTTCTGCTCCTATTGTCATTGAAGACGACGAACCCGTAACAACCCCACCCGAGTCCGACGAGCCTGACTATGACTCCCCCTTTTGGGATGAGCCTGACTACGACTCCCCTTTCTGGGACGGGTACGAGGAC
>QANU01057563.1:442087-454347 GCA_003254905.1 Nissolia schottii | reverse complement strand
TCTGAGCATAATGTTTGCACATTTTGGTCGTAATGTTTGCACAATCTGTCTGTCTGTTTCTTGGTCGTAATTTTGGTTGTTTGCACATTATGCCCGTAATGTTTGCACATTATGCACATAATGTTTGCACAATCCGTCTGTCTGTTGCTTGCATTCTCAACACTCATGCTTCCCCACAAACACTCTGCACTAAAAATCCGAACAAAAGCATTCAAAGCATTCGACTAAAACCCACAGACGAATTTACCACGTACTGATCTATAAGCAAAATGCATCACACTAATACACCATGAATCCACTGAAAACATCGAACAAACGCATCCAAATCATCAACAAAAGACGGAAGAATTTACCACGTAATGATCCATCGCTGATAGAATTTGATGATTCTATCGCTCTCTCGCTCTCTCGCCCTTTCGCGATTTTCCTTTCCCTGTTAATGCTATCAGCGATTCTGGTGCGATTTGTTGCGAGAATATCGAATCAGACTGGTGCAATTCTGTTGCATATTGATTTGGTTTGAAATTGTTGATTCTGTTACAGATTGATACGCGCGTGGAGTTGGGTGCTTTCTAAATAAGGAAAGTGTACAGTATTCCGTATTAAATGACAATTAAACCATATAAAACTGTGGTGTATGTACGGGTGTATGCTTTTTGGGTGTACATGGAGGATTTTCCTATTATTATTGAAGTATTTCATTACGTAACTTGAGAAGCATGGTTGTAACACTTATTAGATCTCCTCGGATTAAAATATTCTTATTTTATTAGTAGTTCTCTTATATTAATGAAATATTTATTGTTACAATTCCTATTTATTTCATCCTTCATAATTAATATGAAAATTATATCATGATACAATATATAACATTGAGAGTCAAAATTGAGCGCCCAAAACATTTTGTCCAAAAAATTGGAAGTACATTCCTTTAAAAATAAGGGACTAGAGTAGGAACTCGTACAATGCATAAGAATTGTACAATTTGAATATAAAATATATTAATGTAAAAAAGAAACACATGATTTAAATATAAGTTTTAATAATATTGTTAAATAAAATAAATAAATAATAAAAGAAAAATAACAACTAGATAGAAGGTAAAAAGGTTATAGAGATAGACACTAGTACAATTGACTTCACATACTCTAGACTAATATGTACTTATAGACAAGTTCGCACAATTATCCTAATATAATTATTAAATAGTTATTAATTGATCTTAATTAATGGTTGGAGTCCCTATCCTAATTATAAACCTTTCTCAAGGTTAAACAATTTCTTCTCTTGGACTGAATACCTAATCTTTTAGGGTAAACTAGCACATTTGAAACTCGAACGATTTGTGAATTTCCCACATATGACCACACAACTCGCATAAATTATCTCTAATCTTATGTTAGCTTGTGGTTAATATATCTCACATGAGTGTTTTTGTATTCCTTCTCTCGAATTTTATACAAAACAATGATTTAATTACTTGGTGATCAAACAATTAAAGCATTATGAACAGTAAGAGAAACTTTAAGAACCATCAATTGAAACTGATTAATAATCTGAATTAAAATAGAGTCATCCAAAGAGATTACATCAATGTCCTAACAAGGGGCTAATTAGTGCATAATGAAAGAAGAAGAAGAAAACAAAACAAAACCAGAAAATAAGGACCGCATGGAGAAACAATGATTCAGATTTGACTTGTGTTGAATTGAGATCTCTCCCTCGTTGCGTCACACCCGAGAGCCTTTGTCTTCGCACTGTAGAGCCTTCCTAGAGTTACCTCCTCTCTAAAATCTGATTTCTACAATGTTTGGATGTCTTGGGCAAGTTGTATCATGTTTTATTTATGGCTATAGGTCAAAAATAGGTTAAAAAATGTTGAAAATGAGTTTTTGACATCCAAATCACACTTGATCACCAAATCTAGCACTCGAGCATTTTATTCTTGAAAACTAAAGAACAAACACTTAAAATTATCCTAAAATATATGAAATAATCTTATAATCATATTAAAAAAAACAAAGTAAAATAACGCTAATTGAAGAATTATTAAGTATAGGAAACCAAATTAATCCAATCTAACCCGTTTGAGATCTCTCAAAAAAAGTATGGGTCTCCCAACGAAAGTTACGCGTGCAATGCACAATTTTGCAATCCAGATATATAGTACAATACTAATAAAAACCCAAATATATGATATATAATAAAAAAGTATCAAACATACTTAACTTGCATATGTCAAGTGAACTTTAATATATTCATTGTTATTTCATACAAAATTCAACCAAGCTAGATGAGCGGTAAGTATTTTGGTTATCCAATAGATATCCTAAATAACAATTAAATAATAAATTATATCACGGGTAAATTTATTAATTTTTATAAATAAAAATTCTTAGGTGCAATAAGTGCAAAGACTTTCTCTTTGTTCTGGTTCATTAAAAAAGTGACACATTACATTCTTGGATCTATGTATCTATTACTTTGAAACATTAAATATGTAACTCTGATAAATTAACTATGTGATTTAAATAAAATAAAAATAAAAAGTTTAACCTTCTTACTTCCCTTCTATTTGGCCATTGTTCCTCTTAAAAAAATAATCCACTACTCTTCAACTTTCAAATTAAAGCCAACATAAGCATATAACATTTTTGCGTTTAAAGAAATCAACAAAAATGAAATTACAGATCGAAGTTAAAGGCCACAGGAGTCATGGATCTTGCCCTTCTTGGGGTCCCGAAATGTGCTAGAAGCTTGACTCGGACATCACGGAATGCTTTCATATAACATATTACTGTAACTGAAATTCATATTCGTTAATGGCAAAACTCGTCAATCATAGAATGAGCAGACAATGCGACTTCACCCCTAGGTAGCCTTTTTCTTCTTATTGAGGGCAGTCCTTTCCTTGCAAATGCAAGTGATGGCCAATTCATTTGCTAACAGTTTAAGCTTCTAGAAAAAATGGTTATTAGAATTATTATGACCAAAAGATTTAGAATTTAATCATTACTAACCCTATTTCAAAACAAAATTATGCACAAAGTAGGCCAAAAAAATTCTTGCGATCCATTTCCATCAAGGATATAACAATTAACTATCCGATGCAAGAACATCTATTATAAGACATGGCAAAAGACTTTACAGAAAGGATCAAAAGCCTTTTTGCATCACATGCTCGTAACTTTCTCCCAAATTTTAAAGCTTTGACAATAATGAAATAGAAAATTAACTAAGCTCCTTATAGATTCAACACTAAGTTGTATCTCTCCTTATAGATGATAGAGGTTATTGAAGCTCAAGGTTCTCAAGAAATTCTCAATACATGTCTGAGTGGTTCTTGCCCAAAGAATATTGTGTCCCGCTACAAGCTGGGAAAGAAAATTGTTAATAAGATGATCCCTAAGGTGGATGAATTGGTGAATGAGGGAAAACGTTTCCTTGACAAGAATGTTGACATTGCTCACAAGCGACCACCTCAATTGGTGGATGAGACGCCTTCTGTGGAGACTTTGGGCTTGGATTGGATGGTAAACAAAGTGTGGAATAGCCTTCAAGATGAAAATGTGGGCATCATAGGTTTGTACGGCATGGGTGGGGCTGGCAAAACCACCCTTATGAAGAGGATAGAGAGTGAGTTTGGAAGGAGGGAGCACGGGTTTGATCTCGTCTTGTGGGTGGTGGTTTCTAAAGATGGTGATGTCAACACAGTTATGAATGGTATTGCAAGCAGGTTAGGGATCAAAGACGAGAATTGGAAGGAAAGTAGTGCAGATCAAAGAGAGGCAAGGCTCTACCGAGTCCTAAACCAGAAGAGATTTGTGTTGATGTTGGATGACCTTTGGGGGAAATTGGAACTTGAAAGGGTGGGAGTTCCAGCACATCTAATGGGGACTAGACATTGTAAATCAAAAGTAGTGCTCACAACACGGTCTGAGGATGTGTGTGATAAAATGAGAGCACAAAATAAATTCAAAGTGGAATGTTTGCTTGAGAAAGAAGCATTTGATTTGTTTTGTAAGAAAGTTGGTGAAGAGACCTTAAAGTGTCACAACGAAATTCGAACACTAGCATGGGAGATTGCTGCAGAATGCGGAGGGTTGCCGCTAGCTATTATTACAGTTGGGAGTGCTATGGCTGGGGTGAAGAGCGTTGATGCATGGAGGCAAGCCAAACGTGATTTAAGATCTTCTCCTTGGATATCTTCATATTTGCAAGACAAAGTGTTCCGTATTCTCGAGTTTAGCTATGAAAGACTGCCCGACCAAGCACACAAGAGTTGCTTTTTATATTGTGCACTGTACCCAGAAGATTATGGAGTCCATGTTGCAAACCTTATCGATAGATGGATCGGAGAGGGGTTTACTTGACAAAGATAAATATAAGAGCAGCATACATGATATGCGTGAGGATGGGCGATCCATCATTGAAAAATTAAAGCTTTCATGCCTGTTAGAGGACGCTACAAGTAGTGATACATATTGGCATTCTGCAATTAAGATGCATGATGTGATCCGAGATATGGCACTATGGGTAGGTCGTGATCAAGACAGAAACAAAGATAAAGTTGTAGTTCAGGGGGAAGCATTTGTAATGGATGATTCTCAAGAGAGACTGAATAATGTGGAGAGGATTTCAGTTATACACCTTTATGAAAGCGTTCTGCATTTACTAACTTGTCTGAATCTCCTTACCCTATGTGTACAACATGGACTATTGGAAATTGATAATTTATCAAATATCCAATACATGACAAGGTTGAAGGTATTGGATCTATCAAATAACGAGCGCATCTATCGTCTCCCTGTTGAAATAGGAAAATTGATCAATTTGGAATTCCTTGATCTTTCGGGTACACATCTGACAATCAAGTTGCCAATTGAATTGAAGAATTTGAAAAAAATGAGGGTGTTTCTTATTGACGATGCTTTACATGATCTTCAAGTGCTTCCTTCACAAGTATTGGAAAGTCTTGAGCAGTTAAAGGTGTTTAGATATTCCAAAATCTACTACGGAGCAGAGAAAGAAGAAAAAGAAGAGGAAATATTGCTAGACAAGTTGGAGGGTCTACCAAAGATAGAGGAATTAGGCATTGACATAATGACCATCACTGGAGTGAATAAATTACTCAACTCCACCAAATTGCAGGGCTGCTCAAGCAATCTTAAGCTTGACGAAATCAAGAAGCCACTTGAAATGACATCATTATTGGGAGTTTGGTCTAGAATGAAGCATTTGGAGCGTATGAATTTATTCAGACTGCATATCATTATGGAAGTTTCATCCATTACTAACACTAGTTGTCGTCTTGGCAAGCTTCGTGAGGTGATGATATTTGAATGTAATTCAATAACCCATTTGACATGGCTCAGGTATGCTCCGCTCCTTGAGTGTCTTTTTGTTTATCGTTGTGAATTTGGAAGAGGTGGTCAAGGAAGCCCAAGATGAAAGTTCAAGCACAGAGTTGTTCTCAAATCTGAGATATCTTGCACTTCGCCAATTGCCGAAACTGAAGAGCATCAACCAGAAAGCACTACCTTTTCCTTTCCTTAAATCCATTTTTATTTTAGAATGCAGTAATCTGAGGAAGCTTCCGCTAGATTCCAACTCTGCAAGGGACACCTTGACTAACATCTACGGAGAATACAGCTGGTGGACAAATTTAGAGTGGGAAGACCCAACCACTAAGCAACTATTACAATCCAAATTTAAAGATGCGTCGTGAATCTAAAGAAAATGGATGTGACTTAATTATGCTTCGTAGCAAGTAAGGTGATCCTCTCAAACTATGCTTTACTGTTATGCTAATTGCTTTCCATGATTTTTTGAGAAATGGGTTTCAAAATTTATGGAAAAAGTTTTCAATTGTTTTAACAAGTTAATTTTTTGGTTGAATTGTGATTAAACCATAATGAAGCTATACCAAAGAAATAACTGGGTCAAAGCACAATCCATTAAATCAAATGTTTCGAATCGATTCAAAATGCAGTAAGTGTCATTATTGAAA
Source organism: Nissolia schottii (assembly GCA_003254905.1). Lineage (NCBI taxonomy): Eukaryota > Viridiplantae > Streptophyta > Magnoliopsida > Fabales > Fabaceae > Nissolia > Nissolia schottii. The sequence continues at coordinate 448,337 of QANU01057563.1, read as the reverse complement.
AGTGTTTCCAACACAAAATGGAAACTTGAGTGTGTTTCCAACACAAGCGGAAACTTGTTATTTCGAATTGGGATGAAGATAAAATGAAACTATAAATACTATTTTTTTTAAATTGTGGAATGCATTATAAATGTTTAACAGGTTGAGATAGATGTCCCAATTTCTCAAAAACATAAAATGAACAAGATTTTCTTTATTTTTTTTCTTTTTCTTTTTTTATCTTTGTTTCTTTATATACTGAATTCATTATAGATGTGAACAAAGTAGTAGCGTTGCTACAAAGATTAATAATAATGATACTTTTCTGAAATTTACAGAAAACTTAAATCACACTCATAATTTAGCATATCATCTTCATTGTAAATGCTAGTTCTTGATTATGGATAAATAGTATATTGAATTATTAAGCCAAGAATTTTCTTTAACGACCGTTTCTCTGAGAAGAAAAAAATATGGATCAAACTTCTCTAATGTCCCAAAGCTTTTTTTTTCACTCTGTAAAGTGTAAATGGAAGGAAAAAATCTTTTAAATTTTCGTTGAATATATTTTTTCAAAAAAAAAAAAAAGAGTGCAATTCTTAATTTTTCTAATTTTCCCATAATAAAAGCTCTATCCTTTATGTTGCTATAGTTGATAAGTGAAAAAAACGTAAGTGATCGTGCATGGCTCAGCTTGTGGGAGGCTTCAAAATTGTTCTCATTTTGAAAAGGCAAACGAGTTTCTGCTCTAAGGCTGCAAGGAATCAGAGTGCCAAACTTTTCAAAGAGTGTTCATGTTAATGTCATGTGTTGTGTCCGTACTTCAAAGACTGCGCGAGTGTTTTAAAGCAGACTTTACTCACAATTTGGTAGTGATATTGAAACGATTAAATTTGAGAGTTGATTTAGTTTGATTTAAATTTATTTGATTTGTAAATTATATCAATAGTGATTATTATTATTATTATTATTATTATTATTATTATTATTATTATTATTATTATTATAATAAAATGAAAGATGAGAAGTCTCATGCAATACAAGACCAACTTCAGCCACGTGTTAATCCCTCATTGCATTTTTTTTCCGCCTGAACATTTACCCTGTAATTGCAGTTAATAACTGATGGTTAAAGATTCATATCTATGTTAATATATGAAATATCTTCATCGCCACCTGCTACATAAAGCAGAGAGAGTAAAAGACATTGAGGCTTGCTTTTTTGTAGTATGGCTAAAAGGGAGTGATTGACACACTGTTGAAGAGGGATTTGTCGTTCCGTAACAACTTCACACTGTGGTTTACTTTTCTGCAATATGGCTAAAAGGTTGTCAACCATATGACTAATAGGTTTGCATTTTTGTTTTAAAGATGAAGCTCATAGTCTCATAATGAACCATATGACTAAAAGATTTGTTTGGTCGTGTTTTCAAGAAAGCTAACTCTTGCACAAATTATTTAGCGAAACTGACCGTGGGTTATACCTTTGAGTTTTCATACTTTTAATTCTATTATGCCTTTGTTTGTCTATTGCTTTGTTAGTTGACTAATACTTCTATTATTTTACTAATCTCCTTCGAGGCTTCGAGATCATTAAAGCAGGTATGTCTCTCCTAACAAATATTTTTTACATAGTCAAGAATTAAACTTTTGACCAAATGCTTAAAAAATTCAATTATCTATCAATTATACTAGGCTTTGTTGGTATTAGTTATTTTTAATGATAACCATAAGTGTAAAATTAAGTAGTTAGTAATGAGTAATTATCATAAATTGTAACTATCAGGGTAAAATTGAAAATAAAATTAAACACCAATAAGCGTTTAGTTTTTGATACCTTCTTTATTGTATTGTATGGATAATAAAATATAAATTTTAATTTATATCGTCGCGAATGTAACTTTAAATTAGGAGAATTTGTGAGATATATTTATTAAAAAGATATATCACCACTCATATTCTATTTATGCAAGTCCAATCATTGTTCCTTTCCCCTACTTTATTGACGAGATGAATCAATGTTTATGTAATGAATTATCTCATGACATAAATGCAATTGGCTAAACCAATTTAAGTTAGTTGGGATTTTGAAATTTTGAACGGTGGTGAAGAGGCAAAGGGTCTAATATTCTAATCTACCAGTCACTCTCACAATGCACCTGAAACACCCTAGCTAACTGTTTACCCGTACGTAGTAAACAAAGCTCACTAGGTTGTTGTCTACTTGGTCGGAATACTTTAGTCCATAGTTATCTTTTGAAAATAATTGTTTAGGAAAATAGGGACCTGTTTTAAATTTTACATTTACCTTACATAATGGTCAAAATAGAGCCATGCGTCGGAATAAACAATATAACAAAACGTACAACTATAAGATAATACCACATCCAGTATATATATCTAGGTGGTCCATCATACAAGTCACATAGCTGTATATACATAATAAGTAAGATACATATACATCACATGTACATAAACTGGAGTACTGAATACATAAGTCATAATACAGCATATCAAAATACAAGGGCTGCTAGAGACCCTTGGCAAAAATCTGGACATCCAGCTGTCTCTATGTCCCTATCCTGTCACTGCCGCTCATGGCTCTGCTGGCGGCTCATCAGCATCCTCAAAACATGAATCATCATCAGTACCTGAAGTCATAAAAGTGGGGAATGAGAACGGTAGGTTCTCAGTGGAATAACCTTAGTTCCTGAGTCACGTATCAGATTATGTCAGACTTCAGGCCACTCAGAGCTCTCTAGTGAACATACATACTAAAAAGCCTACTAGTTTTTATCTGGCCTATCTGAACGACTTTATCAGCATTATTATGTGACATGGGTACCACTCTTGCTTACTACGTTCTCGTGCTGATTAGCAATTCGTGAATATACATAACCGTCTCGAGCGTGCTCTTGAGGGCACAGCGTGACAGCATAATACAATTCCAGAATCAGCAGAATATGTCACAGAATACACTCAGCATAACAGAATCAGCGGAATAGGCATCACATAGTCACCCAAAGTAAATGTAACAGAATCAGCAGAATATATGTACAGCAGAATCATCAGCATAAACATGATTTCCAATTATGCCTGTATGTAACAGAATAGAACAGCATAACAAAATATAACAGCATAACAAAGTATATCAGCATCACAGAAAATAGTAGCATGACAGAATATAACAACATAATAGAATAAGTGTTATTCCCACCATAGTAATGTCCTCTGTTGACACTAGTATGACGGAATAACCTCACACCTCCAGTATAGGTCGACACTGTCTGGACCTTACTGCGGTGGGCTTCCACCTGCCGTGTGCCCCTTGGGACCCATCGACAGTGGGCGGATCTTGTACCCCCACCTAAGCTTGCCCCCTTTCGACAATGCATAGGCGTGGTAACTGCACACCTCCAGGTATGCCATATCGACACCACCTGTGGCGGGCTTCCACATTCAGGATGCCTAGACCTCCTGAAGTGGGATCATGGCGGCTCACGTGATCACGACCTGTTCAGCATGTGGCATCTAGCCAATTTCAGCATTGGGCATTCGCCCTATTTCAGCAGCATGGGGCATTGGCCCTTATTCAGCAGCATTGGGCATTGGCCCTTATTCAGCATGTTGGTACCTGCAGCATGGCATACTGGTTTCCTATGGTTCATTTTAGCATATTTACTTATCTCAGAGTTACATCTAGTGTCTTTAAACTACGTACAGCATCAATACATGAAATGCTGCAGGTTTTATCATGAGTTACATGTAACATGCATGCTCAATACATTTCTATTACCTACAGCATATGCGTTCATACAATTCAACTAGCAATCATGGATACCACATTAAATACTAGGATATGAGCCTCAAGAGGGTTCCATAAGATTTTCTAATCTCAGATCATTACAGCGGACTACGATTTCACTCAACGGCTGGAGCCCTTGGCGTTTAGCACCGAAGCACCCCCGGAGCCGCTCAACATGCCGCTCAGCGCGTCGCTCCCTGTAACTGCAGAATTTTGGTTTTCTCTCTTTTCTTCCCCTTGTCTCCATGAAACTTGCCTAAGCTTTTCACACCTCTCTAACATACAATAATTCTACCTAATCCAGGTCACAGGACCCTTCAGAATTGTCTTCCTAAGCCTAGCAATTTCTAAAATAAATAATTATAAAGGGCTCATAGTTCTATTATGTCACGAAAATTCTGATCTTTAGTAACTGCATCCACATCATTGTCACATAGGGTGAAATGATCGATGGTTAAATGTTAAATACAAGTTGAATTTAAAACATTAATTTATTTTTTTTTAAATTAGTTCAAACATTATTTATTGTATTAAAAACACAATTCTCAATCAATTCAAATTATATTTAACATATTTATTCCAAACATAAGTTATATATCAAATCAATTCCACTCAAATTAAATAAATTTCTCAATTTAATTCATTTTAAACATTAGCAAAAAAGAGTTACCAAACTGAGAGGTCTAAAGATTTCAATATGCGATGAAGGTTCCTAAAATAAGTTTGACACTATCAATGTCGAGAACAAGAAAGTTTTTAGAAATATACGTTGAGTGTCATCACTAGTTAATCAATTTTTAATGTATAATTTTAGTGCACATTCTTCTCTAAAATATGAACTTTAATATTTTTTGCATTCATTTTAGGTAATCGATATATTTTATAACTAATGTCAAATGAAAAATTGGATTTGCATCCATTTAAGTACACCGCGCAACTACGCGGGTTTAGAAGTGGAAGTGTTTGATAACTGGAATCGTTTGATTGTTGCAGGTCAACTGGATCGTGGTGTGATGACCAAGTGTTGAAGAAAAGGATCAATGTTTTGTTACATCTAGATTGTCGTTAGTTTATATTATATTTTCTAATGACTGAACAATGAAGTTTAAATTTTGGTTCCAAACTTATGTAGCTATAACTATATATTGTTGAATTGTGGCTGTGTATTGGTAGTTGACTCTTTATCAATACTTAGAATCATGTATTTTTAATTAGAATCATGTATTTTTATATGTACCAAGACCTGTGACATAAACAAGAAGTTATTAGTGTGAGAATTATGTTGTTTACTACTACAAAAAAAAATATGTAGTGTAATACCATGTTCATTTAAAACTTTCTCAGCAAACAATTTTTTTCCAATAATTTTCCATTTATTGTAAAATAAACATATAACTTTGATTGTTGACTAATATTAAAGGTTGAACTCCAAGAATTGCTTTATATAAAATTTTACATGAACCGTATTGATACATGTTGCATTGCGCGTGTTTAGACACTAGTTATTTGTAATATTTCAACTTAAGTGAATGTGAGTGCAGTTGCACGCAGAATAGTTCTTGTGCTGCTCATGCCAATGGAGATATGTTACTTGTATAGTGTGAAATATTTTGCTGAATCATCTACCATTAGATGAAATCTCAAGATACTGAGTTTTAAAATCTGAATAATAGATACAATTTGTTTATGCCCAAAAAGACCAAAATAATGTCCTTAATGATATCTTCTTCTTCGAGCTTAATAGGAAATAAGGGGTGTTAGTGTCCTGCAGAAACCTTAATTTTAATCCCCATGTGAATTTCTTATCATTATTAAACTCAACTTGTAATTATTTAGTAATTTCAACCATTAAGATTTTTACTGTTGAATGAGATTTTAATATAGTCAACATGTAATGGTGGATGAGAAGTGCTATAAATATCGTTTTGCACATGGTTTACCCATAATCATCATGACATAGTATATTTGCTTCACTCTCCCATTTTCTTAATTATACTCGCATTCAAAGGCTATTCTTTGCTTATGAATTGCATAAGAGGTAGTTGTAAATTTTTTCCTGTGTGAATCAAAGATATAGCCGCTTCTGTTATATTAATTCTTACAAATATATGTGATGGGCATTACTTCAAAATCAGGTGACCTTTGATTATGAATTTATTACACGTTGGAAAGCAAAAGTTGTTTGTTTGTACAAAAGCAATGTTCTAATTAAAACTTGTTGATTCCAAACGTAAGCAAGATAATTAAAGCAAAAGCACCAAGTTAGGATATCTGAAACCTCTGTGGGAAGAAAAAGAGAGTAAGAGGAAAGGAATTATTGCGCAGGTCCTATAAAATAGCTAGTGCTTTGGGCTTCAAAACTAAAACAAAGTAATAATTCAAAGTTGTTAAGGCACAGTTTGAGAGAGAGGTATGCACTAACACAAGCCGTTTTCATTTTGCACCCATGCCCCCGCCTTTTCCTAA
>QANU01057563.1:411849-442075 GCA_003254905.1 Nissolia schottii | reverse complement strand
CTAATTAAAACTTGTTGATTCCAAACGTAAGCATGATAATTAAAGCAAAAGCACCAAGTTAGGATATCTGAAACCTCTGTGGGAAGAAAAAGAGAGTAAGAGGAAAGGAATTATTGCGCAGGTCCTATAAAATAGCTAGTGCTTTGGGCTTCAAAACTAAAACAAAGTAATAATTCAAAGTTGTTAAGGCACAGTTTGAGAGAGAGGTATGCACTAACACAAGCCGTTTTCATATTGCACCCATGCCCCCGCCTTTTCCTAATAAAAATATAATGCCTACACCTAAATTGCATTATCTTTCACCCTCATCTTTTACTTCAATTTTTTTTTCTCTTCTTTGCCGCTTTTCATTAATTTTTTTTCTCTTTTCTATTCTTTGCAAGACATGATGAATATCGGAGTTTTCATTTTTGTTTGTAGTATTTTTTTTATTTTTTTAGTGTTTAAAAGTTTGCGTATTTGAGAAAAAATTGTGCTTAATTGTTGAAAAGTGTGTACGTGAGTATCAAAGTTTTCTTCTTTTATATTCGTTTTAGTCATATTTTTTATTTTTGATTATTTAAAAGTTTATGCACATGTGTAAAAAAGTTTATCCATGTTTATTCAAAAAATTATGTATGTCAACACCAAAATTTTTTTTTCTTTGTCTTTGTTTTCGTTTTCATATTATTTATTTTTGGTTGTTCAAAAGTTTGTGCTTTAGAACACTAAAGTTTGTGTATGCTTGATTAAAAATTTGTGCATGTGAACACTAAAGTATTATATTTTTTCATTTTTATTTTAATTTTCATCTTTTTTTTTGTTTGTTGAAAAGTTTGTGCACATGAGTTCAAAGGTTTGTGTATCTGTTTAAAATGTTTGTGCGAGTGAGTCCATGGACTTAAGCTTGGTTTAGTATAGCTTTTCAATGGAGTGTTCTTGCATTCAAAAAGCATAAAGCCAATTTTGTGTTTGATAAATAAGAAATAAAGTACTTTTATTACTCATTTTTAAAAGACAAGGGATGCTTTTAGACCTCTTATGAATATAGGTTTTTAAAACTGCCGTGTACATTGGGTGTTTTGCATTTTGTAAAAAGGAAAATGGCGCAAGTAGTAACATTATTGTTTGACAAGTAGGTATATCAAAAAGGCATGGATCAGTTGCCAGGGATAATCTGGGATGCTGTGACTCGTTTGTTCCGTTGCGTCAAAGTGCACACTGCCTATGTTTATAAGCTCATTAAAAGGGAAATGGTGCCATCTTGACAACATTAGCAAAGATGTGCAGTCCAAAATTGAAGAGGCTGAGAGCACCGGAGTTATGCGAAGGAAATTTGCCGTCGATGGTTGGCTGAAAGAAGTTCAAAATCTTCACAAGGTATGTATGCTCCACTCATAATTGCTACATCCGCATTCCAATATTATTATTATTGAAGTATTTCATTACGTAACTTGAGAAGCATGGTTGTAACACTTATTAGATCCCCTCGGATTAAAATATTCTTATTTTATTAGTAGTTCCCTTATATTAATGAAATATTTATTGTTACAATTCTTATTTATTTCATCCTTCATAATTAATATGAAAATTATATCATGATACAATATATAACATTGAGAGCCAAAATTGAGCGCCCAAAACATTTTGTCCAACAAATTGGAAGTACATTCCTTTAAAAATAAGGGACTAGAGTAGGAACTCGTACAATGCATAAGAATTCTACAATTTGAATATAAAATATATTAATGTAAAAAGGAAATACATGATTTAAATATAAGTTTTAATAATATTGTTAAATAAAATAAATAAATAATAAAAGAAAAATAACAACCAGATAGAAGGTAAAAAGGTTATGGAGATAGACACTAGTACAATTGACTTCACCTACTCTAGACTCATATGTACTTATAGACAAGTCCACACAACTACCCTAATACAATTATTAAATAGTTATTACTTGATCTTAATTAATGGTTGGAGTCTCTATCCTAATTATAAACCTTTTTCAAGGTCAAACAATTTCTTCTCTTGGACTGAATACCTAATCTTTTAGGGTAAACTATCATATTTGAAACTCGAACGATTTATGAATTTTTCACATATGACCACACAACCCGCATAAATTATCTCTAATCTTATGTTAGCTTTTGGTTAATCTCACATGAGTGTTTTTGTATTCCTTCTCTTGAATTGCAAACAAAACAATGATTCAATTACTTGGTGATCAAACAATTAAAACATTATGAACAGTAAGAGAAACTTTAAGAACCATCAATTGAAACTGATTAATAATTTGAATTAAAATAGAATCATCCAAAGAGATTACATCAACGTCCTAGCAAGGGGCTAATTAGTGCATAATGAAAGAAGAAGAAGAAGAAAAGAAAACAAAACCAGAAAATAAGGATTGCATGGAGAAACAACGATTCAGATTTGACTTGTGATGAATTGAGATCTCTCCCTCACATTGCGTCACACTCGAGAGCCTTTGTCTTCACACTGTAGAGCCTTCCTAGAGTTACCTCCTCTCTAAAATCTGATTTCTACAATGTTTGGATGTCTTGGGCAAGTTGCATCATGTTTTATTTGTACCTACAGGTCAAAAATAGGTTAAAAAATGTTGAAAATGATTTTTTGACATCCAAATCGCGCTTGATCACCAAATCTAGCACTCGAGCACTTTTGTAAACTTTTATTCTTGAAAACTAAAGAACAAACACTTAAAATTATCCTAAAATGTATGAAATAATCTTCAAAATCATATTAAAAAAAGGTAAATAACTCTAATTGAAGAGTTATTAATTATAGGAAACCAAATTAATCCAATCAAACACGTTTGAGATCTCTTGAAAAAGTATGTGTCTCCCAACAAAAGTTACGTGTGCAATGCACAACTTTGCAATCCAGATATATAGTACAATACTAATAAAAACCCAAATATATGATATATAATAAAAAAAAGTATCAAACATACTTAACTTGCATATATCAAGTGAACTTTAATATATTCATTGTTATTTCATACAAAATTCAAACAAGCTAGATGAGCGGTAAATATTTTGGTTCTCCAATAGATATCAGAAATAACAATTAAATAATAACTTATATCACGGATAAATTTAATAATTTATTTATATTTATAAATAAAAAAATTTAGGTGCACTAAGTGCAAAGACTTTCTCTTGTTCTGGTTCATTAAAAAAGTGACACATTACATTCGTGGATCTCTGTGTCTATTACTTTGAAACATTAAAAAAGTAACTCTAGTAAATTAACTATGTGTGATTTAAATAAAATAAAAATAAAAAGTTTAACCTTTTTTACTTCCCTTCTATTTGGCCTTTGTTCCTGTTAAAAAAAGAATGCACTAGTCTTCAACTTTCAAATTACAGCCAACATAAGCATATAACATTTTGCATTTAAAGAAATCAAGAAAAATGAAAATACAGATTGGAGTTAAAGGCCATAGGAGTCATGGATCTTGCCCTTGTTGGGGTCCCGAAATGTGCTAGAAGCTTGACTCGGACATCACGGAATGCTTTCATATAACATATTACTGTAACTGAAATTCATATTCGTTAATGGAAAAACGCGTCAATCATAGAATGAGCAGACAATGCGACTTCACCTCTAGGTAGCCTTTTTCTTCTTATTGGGGGCAGTCCTTTCCTTGCAAATGCAAGTGATGGGAGCTTCTAGAAAAAATGGTTATTAGAACTATTATGACCAAAAGTTTTAGAATTTAATCATTACTAACCATATTTCAAAACAAAATTATGCACACGGTAGGCCAAAAAATTTCTTGCGATCCATTTCCATCATGGATATATAACTTAACTATCCGATGCAAGAACATCTATTATAATTAAGACATGGCAGGCAAAAGACTTCACAGAAGGGAAAAGCCTTTTTGCATCACATCCTCGTAACTTTCTCCCAAATTTTACAGCTTTGACATTAATGGAATAGAAAATTAACTAAACTCTTATAGATTCAATACTAAGTTGTATCTCTCCTTATAGATGATGGAGGATATTGAAGCTCCAGGTTCTCAAGAAATTCCCAACACATGTCTGAGTGGTTCATGCTCAAAGAATATTGTGTCCCGCTACAAGATGGGAAAGAAAGTTGTTAATGAGATGATCCCTATGGTGGATGACTTGGTGAACACGGGAAGCCGTTTCCATGACAAGAATGACGTTGCTCAATGGCTACCACCCCAATCGGTGGAGGAGAGGCCTTCTGTGGAGACTGTGGGCTTGGATTTAATGCTAAACAAAGTGTGGAAAAGCCTCCAAGATGAAAATGGGGGCATCATAGGTTTGTATGGCATGGGTGGGGCTGGCAAAACCACCCTTATGAAGAGGATAGAGAGCGAGTTTGGAAGGAGGGAGCACGGGTTTGATCTCGTCTTGTGGGTGGTGGTTTCTAAAGATGGTGATGTCAACACAGTTATGAATTATATTGCAAGCAGATTAGGGATCAAAGACGAGAATTAGAAGGAAAGTAGTGCAGATCAAAGAGAGGCAAGGGTGTACCGAGTCCTAAACCAAAAGAGATATGTGTCGATGTTGGACGACCTTTGGGGGAAATTGGAACTTGAAAGGGTGGGAGTTCCAACACATCTAATGGTGACTAGACATTGTAAATCAAAAGTAGTGCTCACAACGCGGTCTGAGGATGTGTGTGATAAAATGAGAGCACAAAATAAATTCAAAGTGGAATGTTTGCTTGAGAAAGAAGCATTTGATTTGTTTTGTAAGAAAGTTGGTGAAGAGACCTTAAAGTGTCACAACGAAATTCGAACGCTAGCATCAGAGATTGCTAAAGAATGCGGAGGGTTGCCGCTAGCTATTATTACAGTTGGGAGTGCTATGGCTGGGGTGAAGAGCGTTGATGCATGGAGGCAAGCCAAACGTGATTTAAGCACTTCTCCTTGGATATCCTCAGATTTGCAAGACAAAGTGTTTCGTATTCTCGAGTTTAGCTACGACAGACTGCCCGACCAAGCACACAAGAATTGTTTTTTATATTGTGCACTGTACCCAGAAGATTATGCAGTCAAAGTTGAAGCCCTCATCGATAGATGGATCGGAGAGGGGTTTCTTGACAAAGATAAATATAAGAGCAACATACATGATATGCGTGAGGATGGGCGATCCATCGTTGAAAAATTAAAGCTTTCATGCCTGTTAGAGGATGCTGTATTTAGTTATAGTTGGTGTCCTGCAATTAAGATGCATGATGTGATCCGAGATATGGCACTATGGTTAGGTCGTGATCAAGACACAAACAAAGATAAAGTTCTAGTTCAGGGGAAAGCATTTGTAATGGATTATTCTCAAGAGAGACTAAATAATATAGAGAGGATTTCAGTTATAGGCGTTGAAGAAAGGGTTCTGCATGTACCAACTTGTCCGAATCTCTTTACCCTATGTCTACAAAGGGAAATAGACATTGATAATTTATCAAATATCCAATACATGACAAGATTGAAAGTATTGGATCTATCATGTAACAGGAGCGTCCATGGTCTCCCAGTTGAAATAGGAAAGTTGATCAATTTGGAATTCCTTAATCTTTGGGGTACAGATCTGACAATCAAGTTGCCAATTGAGTTGAAGAATTTGAAAAAATTGAGGATGTTTCTTATTGACGATGCTTTACATGATCTTCAAGTGTTTCCTTCACAAGTATTGGAAAGTCTAGAGCAGTTAACGGTATTTAGATATTCCAGATACAGAGGAGAGAAAGAAGAAGAAAAAGAAGAGGAAATATTGCTAGACAAGTTGGAGGGTCTACCAAAGATAGAGGAATTAGACATCGAAATAACAACCATCAATGGATTGAATAAATTACTCAGCTCCACCAAATTGCAAGGCTGCTCAAGGAATCTTCAGCTTACGGGAATGAAGGAGGGGCCACTTGAAATGACGTCATTATTGGGAGTTTGGTCAAGAATGGTGCATTTGGAGCGTATAACATTATTGGGACTGCATATCATTATGGATGTTTCATCCATTACTAACACTAGTTGTCGTCTTGGCAAGCTTCGTGAGGTATGGATATATCAATGTCATTCAATAACCCATTTGACATGGCTCAGGTATGCTCCGCTCCTTGGGGTTCTTATTGTTTGTCAATGTAAATCATTGGAAGAGATGGTCACGGAAGCCCAAGATGAAAGTTCAAGCACAGAGTTGTTCTCAAATCTGAGATATCTTGTACTTAGTAGTTTGCCGAAGCTGAAGAGCATCATCCAGAGAGCACTACCTTTTCCTTTCCTTCAATCCATTCGTATTAAAGAATGCAATAATCTGAGGAAGCTTCCGTTAGATTCCAACTCTGTGAGGGACACCTTGATTGAGATCGAGGGAGGATACAGCTGGTGGACAAATTTAGAGTGGGAAGACCCAACCACTAAGCAACTATTACATTCCAAATTTAGAGAGTTGTATGTTGCTCCGCGGTAAGGTGATCCTCTCAAACTATGCTTTACTGTTATGCTAATTGCTAATTGCTTTCCATGATTTTTTGAGAAATGGGTTTCAAAATTTATGGAAAAAGTTTTCAATTGTTTTAACAAGTTAATTTTTTGGTTGAATTGTGATTAAACCATAATGAAGTTATACCAAGAAATAACTGGGTCAAATCACAGTCCATTAAATCAAATGTTTTGAATCGATTATTCAAAATGCAGTAAGTGCCATTATTGAAAAGTGGTTCCAACACAAAATGGAAACTTGAATGTGTTTCCAACACTAGTGGAAACTTGTTATTTCGAATTGGGATGAAGATAAAATGAAAATGTAAATACTATTTTATCAAATTGTAGAATGCATTATAAATGTTTAATGGGGTGAAATAGATGTTCCAATTTCTCAAAAACATAAAATGAACAAGACTTTGTTTTTTTTTTTCCTTTTTCTTTTTTTTATCTTTGTTTCTTTATATACTGAATTCATTATAGACGTGAACAAAGTAGTAGCGTTGCTACAAAGATTAATAATAATGATACTTTTCTGAAATTTATAGAAAACTAAAAACATACTCAATTTAGCATATCATCTTCATTATAAATGCTAGCTCTTGAATCTTGATTATGGACAAATAGTATATTGAATTATTAAGCCAAGAATTTTCTTTAACGACCTTTTCTCCGAGAAGAAAAAAATGTGGATCAAACTTCTCTAATGTCCCAAAGCTTTTTTCACTCTATAAAGTGACCAAATGTTTAAGAAATTCAATCATTTACCAATTATACTAGATTTTGTTGGTATTAGTTATTTTTAATGGTAACCATAAGTGTAAAATTAAGTAGTCAGTAACGAGTAATTATCATAAATTGTAACTATCAGGGTAAAATTGAAAATAAAATTAAACACCAATAAGCGTTTAGTTTTTGGTACCTTCTTTATTGTATTGTATGTATAATAAAATATAAATTTTAATTTATATCGTCGCGAATGTAACTTTAAATTAGGAGAATTTGTGAGATATATTTATTAAAAAGATATATCACCACTCATTCTATTTATGCAAGTCCAATCATTGTTCCTTCCCCCACTTTATTGACGAGATGAATCAATGTTTATGTAATGAATTATCTCATTACATAAATGCAATTGGCTAAACCAATTTAAGTTAGTTGGGATTTTGAAAATTTGAACGGTGGTGAAGAAGCAAAGGGTCTAATATTCTAATCTACCAGTCACTCTCAAAATGCACCCACACAGCGGCTCTTGCTTTTCCCTCAAGCTATTTCAACACCAATATATAGTAATATTCTTAACTCGAAAACATTATTAAAGAAAAAAAACTATCTAAATTACGAATATATAAAGCCTATTAGACTTCCCTTGATCTAGCTCGAATATGTATAAAGTTTTTTTGGTGTTAATTTTTTCTATCCATAAAACTCGAATCCAAAAACTTATTTAAAAAGAAAAAGCGAATCATAGAGATTGAGATATTCACCAAAATCATGTCTTCAAGAAAATGAAGAGTTCGGTTTATTGCTTAGCTAATCTTGACCATTCTCTGAAGTTGGGAGTGTCGCATTTTCTGGTGTCTCTCCTCCTTGCGTGCCGCGACTCCTTTGAGCGGATGCAGCTAGGACAACTGTGTTTAGGGTTTAGGGCGCTTCACAATGTTGTTAACTAAAAATAGAGAATAAGTGTCGAATCATTTAAATTACCTATTTATTTCAACAACGTGATTATGAGTATAGCAATTTGACAATTTGATATGATTATTGATACCTTAAAAAAATATAGATATGCCAGAAAAAAAAAATCCTTCCATTCTCTTTATTCTTATCCCTAAATTGGTCTTATTTTATTTTTGTTAATCATATCTTATCTCTAATCTTAAGTTGCTATTTTCGTGTCCCAATCTTATACCTAATTTCAAGCTAATGTAGCTTAAATTAAACTCGATTTTCCTATATCGGGTGCTCTCTCTTCTTTGCAGTTGCTCTCCTACTTGCTTCTTATTATTTTATCAATCCATGAAAGTGAAATTTGTTCTATATATGTTTGAAATTGATATCACTAACGTTTGATTTTATTGGCCGGCATGATATTTGTGTGGCACTGTATTTATCATGGATGGTGACACCAAACTGATGCAGCATATACAAATTGATTTAATGTTGAGATTATAAATCAAAGATTCTTCAATGAAAGTAAAGATGGTTGACACATTTAGTAAAAAACGTGTTTATATATATAAGAATGTATGTTTAATTCTTGTTACTATTATAATGATCACTTTAATAAGTAATCTGTAAATTCTTTTATAAATGTTTAGAAAATCTAAAAACATGTCTTGACTCTAGTGAGATTACTAATGCCAAATTCACTTCTATTTTTTTAATATAAAATAAGTTTACTATAAACCTCTACTCCCTCCAATTTTTTTATTATCGGTCACTATCGAAATTTTTTTTACTCAAAAATATCTGTCTCTCATATTTTATGCAACATTTATTACTAAATTTCAAAAAAAATTCTAATTAAGTTTCTTTGGAGAATATAATCACTATAGCAGTATAATAAGACTATAAGAGATTAAAATTTAAATGAGGTTAATATAGTAAAACTTTACATTACTCACTTTTGTTTTGAGTTTCTTTAAAATTGAGATCTTACATAATATTGAAAGAGCAAAATAAAAACATAAAACATGAAATCATAATACAATTTAAATTGTAAAATCGTTCAATCCAATTAAAAAAAATAAGATTAGCTAACCTCTTAAAAATTATAAGACCATAAGATAAAAAAGATGCGAATAATAGTGACTCACCAAGATAAAAAATAAATAAATAAATAAAGATGCGAGTTTAATGTCCTTAACAAGACCCTTCCAAAAATAATAGAAAACGCTATGAAATTTATTGCATGACGAGTATAGCATAAAATTGAAATCTATGGGATACTAGTAGTTGGAAGTCAGACATGAAAAATAAAATAAAATAAAATATTCCAATTTGAAGCCACACCCATCCATAGATATAAACTTTTTGGTTTTATATATGCCTTAGCTGTAATCGACTCAAATGCACGTCAGCACGTGTCCCACGCCCTCCATTTTTATTTGGATTTATAGAATAGGACCTAGCTAGCGTAGGAGCACCTATCAATCATTATTAAGTGAACCCTATTAATCATTATTTGTTAATTGAGAATTAATTAACGATTATCGTGTAAGGTACACGCATTTTCAATTAAAAGCTATCATAAAAATAAGGATAAGGATTTAATTAAAATATACTGACAATATAAATAAGTTTTACATTATTATTATTTATGTTTAAAATTAAAAAAAATCAATTCTAATTTTAGGAAAAGAAAAAAAAATAGGTATTGCAATTAACAGTCAATTTTAGAATCCAAAATCACACACACATATAAATTTTTTACCTAACCCATTATTTAGAGTTTCTTTGTCCAGTTGGGCATTTTTTTTTAAAAAAAATCCCCTATAAGATTATACATCAATTTCTTTTAATGTACAATTTTCCTCTTTTGATATGTTTGGATAAAAGGTACGGATAAGAAATGGAAATGAATTAAACGAAATAAAGAATAGAACCATATTTTAGGAGTAATAATTATAAAATATATTAGGTGAAAATAAAGAATATTAGGAGTATTAAGAATATAATCAATTCATTGTATATTTAATGTACATATATTAAGAGTAATGAAATAAAACAAAATAAAAGAATTTATGAATAGGAACCCAAATGGTATGCCATGACGAAAACGGCAACATCGCACTCCAAAAAGGCCACACAAAAACAAGGGGCTTTTGCTCCACGTCACCTGCACTTGTTCCACACCGCACACTATAATAATAAATTAAACCAATTTTTTTTTCTTTCATATTTTTGGCTTTTCTAGATATTTCTGATTTTCTTCTAACCGCCTTTTGAATCGCCTATGAACTGTAGGATTTCGTTTTACTTTTTTATGGTTTAGTTTTATGGGGCAATGCCATGTCAAGTAAAATTCAATTACTGAATACATCTATACCTAATCATTGAGATTTAACGTTATTCCACGTACATTAGTTTAACCTCGTTGTTAAGAATAATAATATATATTTATATTTGATTTAATTTGATATACATTATATTTGATTTGATTTGATTATAATTTATTTTTGGCCGTTGTGTTTTGGCCGTTGAGTTTTCAGCCTATAAATAGGCTAACATTCTATTGTAAATTTAATCTCTGATATATAGAATCATGTTATCTTCTAACATGGTATCAGAGTCATGGCATCCTCCGTGAACCTTCTCCTCTCTCCCTCTGTCACTGCCATGGCATCTCCCTCCGCCATCTCTGCTGTGCAGTCCTCTTACTGCTGCCTTTTCCCACAGCCTCCTTCTCCCGGCGCCTCCCTCCGCCGTGCTGGTCTCCGACGGCACCGACCTCCGCACGCTGCTCCGCACCACTAGAGCACCACGTCACCTCCTTAGTTGTGGATGCTCGTAAGGTGTTTGATAAAATTCGTAAGAGTGTTAGCTGTGTAAAGATTCACAGCCACACAACCAAGATCCGTCGTCGTTGCCAGATCCGTGCTTTTCTCTAAGTTGCTTATTGCTGCCTCCGTGCAGTATCCGTAAGTTGTCTATCGTTGCCTCCGTGCAGTCTCCGATGTTGCCTAGCGCTGCCTCCGTGCAGTCTCCGATGATGTCTGCTGCTGCCTCCGTGCAATCTCCGATATTGTCTATTGTTGTCTCCGTGCAGTCTCCAAAGTTGCCTATCGTTGTCTCCGTGCAGTCTCCGATGTATTCCGTATAAGTCCTTGGCTTTGCTCTTGTTTTCTCTTAACAACCTTCACTTGTGACAAGCTAAAAGCTCGTGGAGCTTTACCTTGAGAGAGAGTGTTAAGAATAATAATATATATTTATAATTGATTTGATTTGATATACATTATGTTTGATTTGATTTGATTATAATTTATTTTTGGCCATTTGTTTTGGCCGTTGAGTCTTCAGCCTATAAATAGGCTAACATTCTATTGTAAATTTAATCTCTCATATATAGAATCATGTTATCTTCCAACACTCGTTAAACCATAAAAAAATAAAATCTTAACAAGGCATAACTTCTACATCTTTTGGAGGAAAGAGTACCAAAAGCAAACTGTAAGTGGTTTTTTTTAAATCAGATTTTTTTTTACTCTATTATTAAAAAAGAAGATTAATTAAGTTTAACCAAAGTACTCCCTAAACTAGAGTCATTTTCTGAAATCAAATCAATCAAAAAATTTTATAAGTGTTTATGACTTATCTCTATCACTTCGTTAACACTCTTGTTAATTGAATTGTATAATTAAATTATGCTTTCCTCATATAATGGTAATATTTGTAAAGATTTTAAAAATGACCCTTATAAAAGATTATATATGAAAGGAATATTTTTATTGAAAAGGTAAAAAAAAATTAAAATTTAAATGTATTAGATGAATTGAAAATGTGAGAAAATGAGAAGGAAGAAATAAAGGGGAAGAAAGAGAGGACTTAAGAGAAGGAAAGGGCATGAAAGAAAAGGAAAAAAAAATGTAGATCTTATAAAAATAACATGAAAAACTAAAGTGCAAAGATCATGGAAGTTAAAGATAGAAAGAGTGTTAATTTATAATACTACTCTTAATTTTAAATAAAATAAGAGTTATGATTATTTATTTACAATTATCTCTTTTCTCAAGTAGCAAGTAACAAGGGGAAAAAATACACTCCTCTCTTTATTTTGAAGCATAACTTTTTATCATTACCTTTTTATTGTTTATTTTATGTATAAAACACATCTAGTCAACTAATAGTAAAAAAAAAAATCACATTTAATAACAAATTAATATATATATATATATATATATATAAATAATTGCCAAAATACTTTTTCTTATAAATTACTATCATAAATAATTGTCATTGTAATTATCTAACTTGTACTGTACTTTATGAACATTGAATTTCTCTTTAATTTGTTCACTGTGGACTGTGCGACCCTTGTTCCCTTTTGCTGCTTGTTTTTTTCCCGGTCAACGTTCAGCAATCCAAAACCGCCATGCCCATATTCCACTCTTCAAAACGAGGAGTATATTTAATGCGTTTTTAATAATATTATTAATTATAAAAATTGTAATACATACATTTTAAATATTTTAAACTAAAAGTAATAATTAATAATATTTACAAAATACATAAAATATGTTGTATGAACCCACGTATATTTTCTCCTTGAAAACCGCGTTCTCCAAAGATTTCTGGAGACACCCTAAACCCCACCCCACTTTCTCCCAATCCCAAAATATTCATTTCTTTCCTTTTCCCTTTTTAAATTATAAAACCTCAACCCTTTAATCAGCCTCTCACCTTATCTCCTCCATTATTCCCACTCCCACACCAATTAATCTTTTTAATAATAAAAACCCCAATCTCTATCTCCTCAAATTCACAATTCCACACATCAAATGCCCATTACTCACAACCAAACCAAAAAATACACCCATCTATTTTTTTTTTTCTCTTGCTCCATAAACCGCCTTCAAGTTCCATCTCATACACCAGAAAAGTCTACTTCCTTGGTTCATTCGTATATATGCACCATGAAAATCTTCAACCCTTCTAAATCCTTCCTCACCAATGTCGTGTGTCCGTCTGACACCATATTCCTCAAAACCACAAGCCCCTCCCACCTCCACCACCCCGCAATGATGCCCCTCCTCTCTCCGCCCAATTAGCCCAAGCCCAAACCCAAAAAAAAAGAAGAAAGAAAAAAGAAATTAAAAATTCTTAGTTACTCGATGGAATCACAGATGGAGAGTTGTCCTCCAACGCGGAACATAATATTTGACAAGTACGAGATGGGGCGGGTGCTGGGGCAGGGCAACTTCGCCAAGGTGTACTACGGGAGGAACCTGGGGACAAACGAGAGCGTGGCGATCAAGGTCATCAAGAAGGAGAAGCTGAAGAAGGAGAGGCTGGTCAAGCAGATAAAGCGGGAGGTCTCGGTGATGCGCCTGGTGCGCCACCCCAACATCGTGGAGCTGAAGGAGGTGATGGCGACCAAGCGGAAGATCTTCCTCGTGATGGAGTACGTCAAGGGTGGGGAGCTGTTCGCCAAGGTGGCCAAGGGGAAGGTGAATGAAGAGGTCGCGAGGAGGTACTTCCAGCAGCTGATCAGCGCCGTTGATTTCTGCCACAGCAGAGGGGTGACGCACCGTGATCTGAAGCCGGAGAATCTGCTGCTGGATGAGAACGAGGATCTCAAGGTCTCTGATTTCGGCCTCTCTGCTCTGCCCGAACAGCGCCGAGCAGACGGGATGCTCATAACCCCCTGCGGCACACCGGCCTACGTCGCGCCGGAAGTGTTGAAGAAGAAAGGGTACGACGGTTCAAAAGCCGATATATGGTCGTGCGGGGTGATCCTCTACGCTCTGCTTTGCGGCTACTTGCCCTTCCAAGGCGACAACGTCATGCGAATTTACAGAAAAGCCTTCAGGGCCGACTACGAGTTCCCCGATTGGATCTCCCAAGAGGCCAAGAACCTTATCTCCAACCTTTTAGTGGCCAACCCCGAAAAGAGGTATGGTATGGTATATATGGAATGGATAATTTTCTTACTATTTAAGTGTTAATTTCTGGAGAATATTATTATTAATCTGTGCTTGCTTCTTCCTATTAGGTACTCGGTACCCGACATCATGAAGGACCCTTGGTTTCAAGTTGGGTTCGTCAAGCCCATCGCATTCTCTGTGAAGGATACGGCGCCGTTGGAGGATCTGAATGGTGGAGACCTTGATAGTGACGGTGAGTTTCCCACTTCCAAGCCCAAACGGCCCTTTTACAACGCATTCGAGATAATCTCCTCCTTGTCGCACGGTTTTGATTTGAGGAGCTTGTTTGAGACGAGCAAGAGGTCGCCCTCCGTCTTCCTGTCGAAGCTCTCGGCGCCCGCGGTGGTGGCCAAGCTGGAGGCCATGGCCAAGAAGCTCAATTTCAGGGTGGCGCCGGGGAAGGCCAAGGATTTCGTGGTGAAGATGGAGGGGGAGAGGGGAGGGAGGAAAGGGAGGTTGGCGATGACGGTGGAGGTGTTCGAGGTGGCGCCGGAGGTGGCAGTGGTGGAATTCTCCAAGTCCGCAGGAGACACCTTCGAGTATGTTAAGTTCTGCGAGGAGGAAGTCAGGCCCTCTCTCAACGACATCGTTTGGAGCTGGCAAGGCGATACTAATTGCAACCAATAGTTGTTTCTCGATTTCTTTTTTTTTTTTTCATTTTTTTTTTTACTCTTGTAATTATAGTTTCATTTGAATTATTAGATATTAGATTTTATTTCATGTATACTCTTTAATTTGTAAGTTTGTGATGGTGTTTGAAGTTAATGCTACACATTGTGAAAAACAAATGCTTTCGAAGACCTTGCTTAAACGATGTCAAGTTGCTTACTATCAACTCTCATTGATTTTCTGCTCATCATTTGATTGGACTAAATTCAATCTTCCCCAATATTTAGGAAGTATGTAATGATTTTTAAAATTCTTATATATTTTTTGAGAACACTTTGTTTATTGTTTTATTATATTAATATTAAATAATAAAATTGACAAATAACAATCACCCATCAAACTTAAGTTGGGTCCCTTTGATGTTTGTAGAAACTAGGTAAAGTGGACGTGCCAATAAATTTGTGAAAAATTTGGAAGACTTGGATTGGAGAACTCAATAATGCTAATTGTTTAATTTTATTTACTAAAACATGGTAACGTGTTATTAAATTCGGCGTATTCTTATTTGAGATTTTTCATAGGAATAGTCTATTTTGCCAAATATGTTAGCTGTTATTTATGTTAATAATATTTGACTATCAAATGAAAATGAAGGCAAGAATAGAGAATATTAAATTTAGTAAGTGTTATGATTTTTTTATAATTTTACGTGTCTTACAATAATTTAGGTATCTATATAAAAAGATTAAAAACGCAAGATTAGTTGTTATATGCAGATAATGTAACAAATTTGGTTGGTTCAACTGATTCGATATTTATTTTCATTAAGTATGGTCTTATGATTGAGTCTTATGGATAAAAGGAAAAAGAAAGTGTTTGGAGAACTTTATTCTATGTTTTGCTGACTTGAGTGAAATCTATACTTTAGATATTTGTGATTTCAATAAAAGAAAATATGATGTTAATGTAAAAGTGTTTTATATGTAAGATCATTTTATCATGTGTTGTTTGTATAGAGGATTTTAGCCTAGTTAGGGGTAGAATGTAACAACTTAAAAAAAGTTGAGGGACCAAGTAGCAAAAATTATTTACTATTACATTTTTAACTTCTTCACGTTTTGCTACATGTTAATGGAGTATTAATGATTTTTTATTTCGCCATTCTCTCACAGCCCCCCGATCAAAAATCAATGCTTCACACACTTTGACCAACTTATTTCAAATAACTACTCGGTCCATTTTAAACGAAACCTATTTGTATTTGAGACTTTTTGAGATAATGAATATGAAATTCTTCTGCTTTTGTTAGTCCATAATTAAATACCGAGATAAAACTCATTCATAGGAACCATGCATAACAATTAAATTTAAATATAAAAAAGACAATTATGCTGAATCATATATAATATCAAACCCAAATATCAAGCACAGAGCGGATTGCAAGACAGCCAAACATATGGATTTTCTTTGGCATCATCATTGTTGTGTATTTTTATTATTACTTTAGTACTTTGGTTGTGCTCCTTTTGCAGTTCTGTACCCTTGGTGTACACGATCTAGGAAAAAAACAAAGGAAAACTAATCAAACAAAATCCTAACCTGCCCCATCTTCTTTTATATCTGTAGTAGATGGTGACTAATTATTTTTTAAAATTTTAATATCATTAAAGTGAGTATTTTTTTTTAATAAAGTCTTTTTTTATACCCATTACTAAAATCAAACCCTTACCAAATATTTAAAAAATTCAATCAATTAATAAAGACAAAATTATATATATGCCTGTATAATAATTTTAATAAGATGTGAAACTTATTAAAATTCCGTTCCATCCTCACACGCGGATAAAGTGCAAAGTAGGGATTAGGTGATTGAGGAAAGAAGCATTATTAGACTGTGGCTTTTATGCAATAAAAGGCTAAAAGAGAGGGTAACATCACTGTGGGGCGCTCCACAACTTAGATTCACCCATCAGCTGGCTTGGATCATACTCAGTTTTGCCAAAATTGAGGCTCCAAATGCCATGTAATTAGTGAAAATTTTTGTTAAGAGACATAATATATGTGATTTGGACATTTTAAGTGAATGTTAAATGTGGTCCTTTTGTGTACATACATCACTTTACTTCATTATTCGGAAATTAACAATATAATCTATAAAATTATAAAATATGCATGATTTAAATTAATCTTTTAGAAGATGATTAGAAAGATTAATTTCAATCATCAAAAGTTCTGACTTAAATCAATTCAAATAACACACAAACTAATTATCTCTATTTTAAAGGTTAATTAAGATGAACCAACGTAGATTCGTCCAAGTGGTAAGCGGCTTGGTATCGCTTAAGCAAAGTCCCGAGTTCGAGACCTTGTGAACTCAATTTTACTATCTTGCTTAATTTAGTGTCTGGATCAAATAATATACTTCATCACATAAATGAAATATGCAAACCAAAATAAATATTCACACTATTAATGTAAAAAAAAATATTCACACTATTAAAAATAGATTGCCCAATCATATTGGCATTTAAATGTGTTTCTGTTTACAACTAGATTATCTCAATTAAAGAGTTATTTTATTTTTTATTTTTACAATGAGAGTCAATTGTCAAAATGTCATAAGAAATTAAAACACCACCACAGTTATGTGCTCATACCCAAAAATTGATGTAAGATGTTGTTAGTTACCTGAAAAGCCCGATAAAAGTTTGCTCCTTGAAAGGTTTGAACCCTCATTTTTTTTAATTTTGACTAGAACATATATTTATTCTCCTTCCATTAACAGGGGTTGGTCCTTAACCAAGGTCCCGAGTTCGAGACCTTGTGTATGCAGTTATCTCCGCTGGGAGACTCACCCGCCATAGCCAGGTGCACGGCCCGGGTCGACCCGGATTAGTCAAGGCTAAGCCTTGGATACCGGGCCGGCAATCTAAAAAAATAAATCAATTCTTCTTCACGGTAGTAGAGGGAGCAGTGCGCAACATCTTCATCGAGATTGACGTCGTCCTCACGAAGCTTGACAATGTGAGAGGTAAACACTCCTCTCATGCTCATAGCTATGGAGATTTCTTGGCCAAAAAAAAACTTGTTAAAGAAGATGAAAATGGTTAAAAAAAGAGCAGAGAGAAGATGAAAACTAAATAAATAAATGAGCACATTTACGTTAGTTTTTAGAAAAGTGAAGAGAGTGAAAATAATTTAACAAATGAGGTTAAGAAATTTATAATTAGGTTAAGAACATAAGAAATTTTTGACAAGTGACTCTCATTGTAAAATAAAAAATAAAAAATAAAATAAAATAATTCTAATTATAATTATTAAAAAATTGATATGGGTCATTTTTAGAATTAAAAACTAAAGACTAACGAAGATCCAAAACATACTTAAAATCAAATTTACCGTTACAGAAAGATTGTCAACAAAGAAAGCAAACACCAATTTGGGCATTCTTTTGTTTGATTGGAAAACATCACATAATGGGAAAACAGAAGTCTTAGCCTAAAGGTTTCTGTCAAAACAAAGCACGTATATATTATTATTATTATTATTATTATTATTATTATAATATTTGTGATAAGCCATACGAATGAAATTGCTTGAAAAATAATGGAAGAAAATAAGAAAAGGACAACAGAAGTTTTGAAAACTCAATCAGTGTCTGGAAATTGGCAATCCCTTCACGCCAATCACAATTGCTTGACGATGATAATTGCAGGCTGTGTCAATTAAAAGCCAAAGTTCCTTTCAAATTATAGCTACTAATTGTGATCATTATTGCTTGGCATTGGATGCTTCCGGAGTTGAATCACCACCTCATGCAAAACATCATATGATTATGAGGATTAATAAAATGTGACTTTCTTGAGCTTAGGAAAAAATTTTCCCACCCAGTTTATTGAAACGATAATTATCTTAAGAAATATACATTGGTTGAAGTCAAACCACGAGAGGAACAATCAGAACAGTGCTTATAAAATTAAAATTAAAAGGCCGAGGGAATAGTAGCCTACTTGGATCCCCAATACATAGAACTTTACTAGGAGAGTTTGTAGTCGGGTCCATTAAAATTATTGTTGCTTTACTAAGAGAGTCTATAGGTAGCCATGAGGCAATTATTTTCGTTGAAGTTAACTTTTTGAGATTTGAGTTTAATCACTTATTTTTTAATATATATATATATATATATATATATATAGTATCAAAGTATATTTTAAGATTAATGATGAGTCATTTACATGTGATTATTTTTACAAATTTCAGACTCCAAATATCTAATTTTAAATGTGCAAGGAGTGTATCAAATCTCACATTACATAGAGATAAGAATTACTTTTAACTTAATTTTTTATTTTTTAAATACATTACTAAATTAATGTCTTTGAATATAATTTATATTTAAATACATTAATTTAATAATGTATCTAAAAATACAAAGTTATAAAGACACAGGGATTCATCAACACACTTGGTAGAACATTTTTTTTAAGCCGTATTCGCACCATTATTTTTTTTTCAGTAGTATTTTAATACACGCCGTGTTTGAAACTAATTGCAAATTGATTACTAATTCATTGTGACGTGAAATTGAAAGACATTTGTTGTTGTTATTTCTCGCTACGGATGTAACCCTAATTACCGGAATTAAACTATAGTTAAGTCAGAACCAATCGTTTTGTATTTTTAAAAAATATATGAATAACTGATTCATATCTGTTGTAAACTTGGGGAAAATGATTTTCCTTTTCTTCCTCTTAACTAGGCATTGCTATATCAAGTTCAAGATGTTGACATGGCTGAAAGCATCTTTTATCTATAAAATGATGGGGTGCAAGGTGTCCTTGTGGTAATATTGCCACAGTAGCATATATATGCTTCGAGGGTCTTCTGAATATGTTGCATCATTTCTAAGGAATAGTGCAAGATATCAAGGTGTCCTCCACATAACAACATATAAGGAGTTGAATATCTAGCAATATCAATGTCCCCCACAATGTACGTGTGTTTTGGCTGTTATTTGATGATCTTGCTGCAGGACATGCGATTATATCACATCAAAACGAAAAAAAAGTGGAAATAGTCAATTGCTTGAATTAGTAACCCCCGTTTAATACTATAAAAATGTAAAATTTTGGATTCTAACTTGCTTATCGTAAAATTAATTGACCATGGTAGGTCACTTTTTTTTAGTAGATTCAATTCTCACTTATGAGAATGAAAAAATATTTTGTTACAAACAATTTATATATTATTCATGTGAGCATGGTCACTACAAGTAAATTAATCATTGTGTCGGATAATAAACACTCTGAATATACTCAAGAAAAAAAAATTTCAAAACCTCAAAAACTCAAACTTACATATCTTAAAATTAAGTGAGGCTATCTCAATCTCAAAAGCTAACTTAAAGTGAGGAAAGGCTTGTCCAAACTCTTGCAAATGCTAATTTTTGTTTGTCTTTTTAGCTCGTATCAAAGTTTCTTGGTTATGAAACTATCAGTTT
Organism: Nissolia schottii; assembly: GCA_003254905.1. Lineage (NCBI taxonomy): Eukaryota > Viridiplantae > Streptophyta > Magnoliopsida > Fabales > Fabaceae > Nissolia > Nissolia schottii. Next base: position 421,848 of record QANU01057563.1, on the reverse strand, counting down.
TATTTCATTAGTTATTTATTTAGTGAACACGCTTTTTTTGGAGACTAAGTTAATTTATTTGATAGGAAAATCTAGCAATTTAGTGGTTAATGACGGTCAAGGGTTAATAATGCATAAATAGCATATAGATAGCATTGCTTTGAGTTATTTTTGTGTATTCGAGAAAAAAAAAACTAAATCTATGGATGTTTCAGCTATCTATTTATCTGTAAATTTTTGTGTGTATTCATTTGTTCATTGACAATTTTATTTTCATGTTTTATGCACTATATTCTCTTGATAATAGCTATCGTTTGGGATCATTCGCTATGTGTTTTTCCAACAAGTGGCATCGCTATCACTACTTAGAACCGATTCCACTAGAGAAAATATGCCAGGAATAAGGTCAACAAATTTGATGGAAGAGGAATCTTTATATACTCAGGCTAAAGCTGGATTTCAGATTATGATTTTGCTTTGCATGTGTGCTCTAGAAAAGAATATTTTGATTCCTTCCAAACGAGAGTCACAGAAATTTAAGTCTATAACAAATAGATCTTCATACAAGAACAATTAAGTTTGAAAATGTGAAAATCAATATGTTTAATGGATAAGTGGTGTCTGTGGCCTATGTCCTAAATTTTATATTTTTTATTCTTTGTCCATAAAAGTGTGTTGTTTGATACAATAAAGAATATTTTTATTGGTGAAAAGTTACACTTCATAGTTCATAACCTAAGATCACCATCAATTAGGTAATTCTTAAAAAAATGTAACCTTAACTTCATAATACATTATAAATAAAGTCAAACTTCTAAAAAACGTTGTTTTTCAACCAAAGCTACACTTCTAAAGTTAATGCATCATTTTTATGTGGAAGTTGAATTGAGAGTGGCCTAAAGTATGATGAAGTGTAATTTTTTATCAATAAAACCTTAAAACCTAAAAACATATTTTTTTTAAGTCTAATTAATAACAAAATGTAGCCTTAAATTTTATATATATATATATATATATATATATATATATAAGTTTGATGGGAAGGTCTTGCTTTTCTTTTTAAAAACACTCATCCCAAGAAATAAAAATATAAAAAAATATTATGTTTAAGGAAACTTATTTTTAACTCAAAATAACATTACAAGCCAGATTTTTGTTTTCTTTTTGGGTCTACAAACGACTTTTTTTTCCTTTTTGGGTCTTGGAACGAATTGGTTCTGGGGTGGTGGCACAAGGCCCAAGCTAGTTAGTTCATCAATTGGGCTTCTGCCTTACAAAACTTCACCCCACTAAGCCAATTTATTGAGCACCAAATAATAAAATTGTTTTTATGTATAAAAAAATTGCAAAAGTATAATTTTTTTTTATATTCTTAATAAAGATTGTAAGAATGTATCTCTCACTCTAGAGTTGAAAGTGAATGGTTTATATCTTTAGATTAATAATAAATGGAGTTTGATGAGAATTGGATCCTTTAAACTTAGAATCTCACTTTAGATGGTAAAGTGAAAAGATATCGCCATTAGATCAATAAAGTAAAACGTAACATCCATTTTTTATTTTATTGATCCACCGATGAAATATCTCACTTTATCTTCTAAAATGAAATTCTCACTTTAGAGAATAATCCTTGCCTAGTTTTGTGTATATGTTCCACTTTATTTATTTAATGGTATAAACTCCCATTTTACCCTTAAATTAATATCTCACTTTAAAGGGTTTAAATCTAGTAAACTTTCACTTTTGTTCCCGTGATTAACAACATTGCTTATATTATTTTCCAAACTCTGAAAATTCATTTCATTGTCTTGAAGTTGTAAAAAAAATCGCTCGAATCAGTCCTTAAAACTAACATTAAATGAATAATTTGATCGACTTTTAGTAACTTTATGTACCATATAATACATTTTGGAAACTTAGAGATTAATATAACAAATGTTGCTAGCTTCAAGAACTAAAGTGAAAGTTTACTCAATCTAAATCCATTGAAGTTGATCTTGACTCGTCCCCGCCCTATGAGCCTCTCCCATTCTCTTCTTTGCATTTTAGTTTGGGCCTTTAGGAGTCGTAGATTGCTGCCCTATTGAGCTCACGGGCTTCACTCTATCATGAGTTGTCATTTGCTCGTTTAGAAGAATGTGAATGGGTCAATTTTTTAGCCCATGGCTATACCCCATACCTCCATTAACCATTTGATCATTTAAAACAAAAAAATTGGTGAATTGACCAAGAAAAGGTTAAAAAGGAATAAAAAATAGAACGAAGAGAGTAGAACATATTAAAAAGAGATATTCTAAAAGCTGAAAATCATTGAATGGTAAGAATTTGTTTTTTTCCCCTTCATTAAATGGCATACGAATTGACAGAAATAGTGTGATCATGTTAAGAGAAAAAGAGAGAGTAAGAGAAGAAGAGGATTGATTTCAATATTATGTGTGATTCATTTTAGCAGATGCTATCTTTATACACAATCATCATACCAAAATTGTAAAAAAGCATAACAAACTTGTAATTGTTGCCAATCATTGGCCATAAACGTAAGGGATAAATTCTCTTGCTAAATCCTAGCCGAAGATTCTTATTCCATTCTCATTCCTTGTCAGCAACCCCGGCACGTGTACTTCATGTGAAGCATAGTGATCCTCTTGGGTCTAACTTTGGGCTCTTCCTCATGCTCGTGCTCTATTGTTGGGCCATCTGCATCCTTCAATGCTGGGCTATCACATGATTTTGAATTTTCTGGTCTACTTATGTTTCAATATTTCTTGCAGTTGGTAATAAGAGAAATTAGTATCACTTTTTACGAAAGCAGCTTCATATATATCATGAAGCATAAGAATCACTGCCTACTATTTTTTTCTATAAAAGATATATTTGTGAAAGAACCTTAATAAATTAATTTAAGCAAAAATATTAAGTAGTAGTAATAATATTAGCCGTCCATTTTATGCTTACACTGTAGGCCCCAGAAATTGTTGCATAATGCAGAGGATCTTACACAGTACCATGTTGTACTGTATAACCTAGGAGGCAAGTACCTATGTCCACAAGGGTCCCACTTTTGAACTTTTGTCCCACCTACCAGCTTGCATGCAGCGCATTCTTTTCTCACAAGGAAAGGTTTGTTTTTTTTTCCTTATTGCGTTACCATTTGAACCGTACTCATCATGGTTATGGTTGTATCAGCCAACAACCATTAACACCTCTTTCACCTTCCTCGGAAGAACTCTTCTTCTCACAAGAAAAGGTGAAAGATGCACTTCGTATAAATATTATTTGATTAAAAATTTTAAAAAATTAATTTTAGTATGATAATAAAATAAAAAAGTTATAAAATCATCCAATTATCATATTATTTTGAGTCTAACATATATTTGGATTTGAGTAGATAACTATATAAAAAGTTATATTAATAAAAAATCAAAATTAATTTGGAGAAAATATTATTTAAGGCTTTAATATAAGAATTAAAATATTTATAATTTTTCCTTGATCTTTTTATTTATTTACTATTTTTCTTTCCCTTGATGCTTATCTTTTTCTCTCGCGACAATGGGATAAAGTTAAAATTATGATCAATATTTACTTTATTCTCATATGATAGATAATTTAGAACAATTTTGTTGTTCTCTTATGTTTTTTTTTTTTCACTGCATCATCAAAGCGAATAATAGTCAGTCAATTTCTTAGTAATATAGTATAGATGTAAGTAATTTTATCAAAACAAAAAATAAAGATAATAAAGTATGTAAAATTGTAATAATATTACTTTATTTTCATATGCCAAATAATTTAAGACGAATTTTCTTCAAATTGACATTTAAAATAGAGGAAAAGATTAAGTTGACTTATGAGAAGGAAAATAAGGACTTTGCATTCACCAATTAAGAGTAAGTTGACTTAATACATCCACATCAAGTGATTATACTAAAAAAAATCTTATATGGTAGGATAAATTTTTAAATTTAATTGTTATGCACTCACTTTTTTATTTATAAGACTTGAATCTAATATTAATGTCAAATTACTTGAATCAAACAAATGCACGTAGATGCGTTTGTCATTAGTTTTTTTTAGACAATGGGGTGCTAGCCACCCAAAAATAACAAAATGGTAGAATCTAGCCAAAAACCTATGGGGATAGCGACACTTATGGAATCGTGCCTAATCAAATCACTATTACAAGCATGGGATAATCAAATGAATTAACAGACCTAACGCCAATATGCCACACTAGTAGTATTCATATTTTAGTATACCTATGGGGACCGTGACACCTTGGAATCATGCCTGATGACAATAACAAGCAGGGGATAGTCCAAATTAAATTAATTAATTAGAGAGGATGTGCTACAAGATAAGGCCAGTTGCATAGATCATATGATATTATATTATTTTAATATAAACTACATTTATAATTAGAGTATCAATTTTTGCACACATCTACAATACACACCAATTGCACACCCCTTATAATTAAAGCTTACTACTGTGCAACTCAAAAAATGAAGAACCATCTTTTCACTCTCACCTTTCACATTTCTCGCTCTCTCTCATGACGTTTCCTCTTCAAGAGTTCTTGCAACTTAACTATTTCTTCATTCGTTCTTCTATTCGTCTTTCGTTTTGTCCATCTTTATGTTCTATTTTTTTCTCTCTTTGCTTCGATTATGTGGTCGTGTCTATATAATGTAAAAGATAGGCCTGTGTATATAACGTGGTTATGTCCAGCTTTGTGTGTGTGTATATAACGATTAGGTTATATTGTTTAATAAAAAGTTGTGTCTAACTATAATAAAAGATTTGTCAGTTTATTTAAAGTGGTTGTGTCTTAAACAACAAAAACGTTAGGTCTTTTACTTTGGAAAGGTTGTGTTTGTTTTCACCAAATGGTTGTTTATGTTCTACTTTTTTTTCTCTCTTTGCTTCGATCATGCTTTTAAGATGTGTGTAATGGTTGTGTTTGTGTAATATAAAAGATAGGTCTGTGTATATAATGTGGTTATGTCCATCTTTGTTAGGTTTCTATATATATATATATAATGGTTTGGCCATGTTATTTAATAAGGTTAGGTGTAAGTTCACAAAATGGTTGTGTCTGAGTATAATAAAAGGTTGTGTCACTAAATCATATATGAAATGTGCACATCAATTACAGGAATCATTACAGAACAAGAAAACACAGAACAAATCAAAAACGAACGAACGAGAATGATCTAGCATAAACCAAAATGGATCAGTACACTAAGAGAGAATGAACAACAACGAAGCACGAAATTAAAAGAGAATGAACAAAAACAAAGAAATAAAAGGAATGGAAGGAACAATTTGCTGAGTTAGCAGAGAGTTTTAGTAAAATAGCATGGGGGTGCAACAGGTGTACAAGAATAATCACCCTTATAAATAAGTTATGAATTTATTTTTGAAACAATATTAATGGGGCATATTCATTCAATCATGCCACATATTAGCAAATTTTGTGTAACCAACGCGATTGATATTTTAAAAGTCATACATTTAATTTAATAGTATATGAATGAATTACAATATAAAAATATTTATATTAACAGTCTATCAAATTAATTTCATACTATATTCATTAAGTCAAAGTTATTTTTAATGGTACGTTTTTACTTTATATATATATATATATATTCTTTGACAAGTTATTTTTTAATGTTTTTAATAAAATTAAATTACTTATAAATTGCTAGTCAACATATTGAGGTGCTAGTGGTTTGATATTATCTGGAAGGATTAAATGTAAAGAATTAATTGTTTTACCCAAAAAAAAATGCAAAGAATTAGTGAAGATAATCATTGTGACATGTTTATTAAAGAAAGAAGAGGTTCACCACAAATTTTTGACATATGTTTATCAAAGAATCTAATATGTTTCGAAAACATTTTCAACCATTGATTTCTTATTTATTATAGTATTTTTTAAATCAACTAGTGTTTTTTAGCCCCATGCAATGCATGGGCTTAACAAATTTTAACTTTAATCAGAAATATTAGAAATATTTATTTGGTTAAGCAGTACATTAGCATAAAGTAAATAATTTAATTTTAATATAAAGTTTTAGTATATTATTTAAAATAGAAAAGTGATACACCACTACGAGGAAAAAGGAATTTTGCAGCAGCTCAATTTGTCATTTTGCAATCGCCACTGCATCTATTTTTTTTTGCGGCCATTTGGAAGTGCCGCAAAATGAAAAACTAATTAACGATTTCTTTTGCAAATTGCAAAAATGATTGCAGTAGCTTGTAACTGCCGTGAAATTCAACGATTTTTTTATAAAAAAATTGCATTTTTGTTGATTATTTTTTTAGCTCCTTATAATATTTTTTTTTTCGAACTTAGTTCCTGCAAGAATCAATTTACAACTATCAAAAAATTCATGAGCATGATAATGTTAATATAAGAGTCAATCATTCTTTACTTAAAAATATTCATAATGATCATATCAAATACTTCATTATAAAACGCATTCATAAAACAAAAAATTACAAAATATGTAACTCTTAATTATATGACAATAACATAGAAACTCAAGTTTCATAAACCTATATTTGAACTAACTAGAAACCCTAATGTTAGGACAAACTAATTAGTCTTTGATGGTCCTTGGGGATGAGGTTCATGGCTAGCAAATGAAGATGATATTGTCTAAATTGGTATTCCAAATCTGCAAGCTATGAAATTTTTTTGGGAATGAGAGACGAGAAACCTAAAAGAACTATAATAAAATGACCAATAACAATAAACGAGCCACTCCGAAGGCAAAGAGCAACAAAAATCCACAAGAAGGAACAGGTAACAACAAAGCACCTGATCAAACACACACATGCAAGTATGCAACCTTATGCCACAGAAAGGTTTAAAATTAAAACCATAAACAAAAGTGATTAACCACTCACATTCAACCTCAGCATTTGAGACTTCTACCGAAGTTGTTCTACTATTTGTGGCACAACATCAACTTGAGTATCACCTCCAACTGCATCAATGTCAGCCAGAGCATCCTAGTAAGAAGTGGGTATCCCTAGAATTGACTCTTAAAAGCTAAAACCTAGAATTTGAACTCATTAGTATCACATGGTGCCATGGTGGCTATCAACAATGCACACTCGTCATGAATGTCATGTTGTCTCTTGCTGAAATTGAAATCAAACCACCAGCAAACTCAATGTTGTGCATATTGGCATAATCATTATTAATGTATTTTTTGCTGCGTGATCCTTAATCCTTGGCATAACAATGCTGTATTGGGCCTTTTTCTCTCACCATGGAAACAACATTGTTTAGTAAGGTGAAGAAGTGAAATTAGGTAAACAACTTATTAAACAACATCATTTTCATGGTGAGTGTGAAACACTTAAAACACTATTGCCATGAGAGCTAATGGACTAATTCAAGGGATAATTAGCAGTTCACATGTGCAACTTTGTTAAGTTTGGAAATGATGAAATAACAAATGGACTAACATGTATGCTTTTGTGAATGGTGAGGGACTAATGTCTCCATCAAATGGTAAGAGACTATTTTGTTTCCCTCAAAAATTAATGAAGATGGACCAAATAGGACTTTCTCTCAAAATTTCATTATTTTTTTACCCTCTACATGGGGAAAAAAAGAGAGAATATGTTTGTTAAATTATACTATAATTGTAACACCTTAGCTAGCTGCTTATGCTTAAGTCATAAGCAATGCTCACTAGTTTGTTACTTCTCGACTGAATTATTTTTAGTCCTATTTTACTTTCAAAAATATCCTTTAACTGAAAATATAGACCAATTTAAACTTTTTCCTTATTCAGTGAAGAAGAAAATATAACTCGCAACTATAGCCACACACACATATATAGGCGATAGATTATAACTGAATTAGGGCGTCTGACAATGCAACAAATAAATAAATAAGATAAATCATGGAAATCATAATACACATTCATTTACATTTAGTCCAAGAACAGTTTCACAATTAGCTACATTATATACATACATATACAATTACTACACAAATATTGTCATGAGGCTAATGGCATAGCTAGCTCCATTAGCCTATATAAAATGCATATACATAATATCCAAAATACTAGGCAAAATTCATGATTCTGCTTTGCATGTAGAAGTCAGATCACTGCCTACTAGGGTACCCTACAGCCAAAAATGCCACCACCCTTGGTCTAGTCAATTTGATAAGGATCTTTGACAATTTGATTGGCAATCAAAAAGTCCACCCGGCCAAACCCCGTATACACTACTCATGGCCTCCAGGGTTGCTGTCCTCGACATCCTCCTGTGATGCTCCCTCCTCCGGGTCCTCCTAGTCCTCTTAGGGATCTTCCTCTTCCTCTTTCTCCGAGTCCTCCTCTGGATCTTCCCCCTCAGGGTCCTCCTCCTCAAAGTCCTCCTCCTTGGATATCCACCCTGGGTGTGCCATCCAAGAGACCCTGTGTGAGTCTAGATACCAAAGAGCAAAGCTTGAAGGTCCTGCCTCTGCGTTGTGTGCTACGGGAGTTGGCTTTCATCTGACAATCATTGTTACCCTCTTCCTCGCCGTCCTACGAAGACGAGGACCCTAATGCTCCACGGACTGATCCCTATCAGGTACAGGGCTTGGATCCTCCTTGATGATCTTCTCGTACTGGCCTGACTGGGCATCCTCGATGATAATGAGAGAATTATAATGCAATTTAGGGGCTGGAGAGGGGTTTGGAGCCACTGGCTTTGAGATCCCAGAGGTGCAGCAGCCACAGATGGTGCTGGATGGTAGGAAGCGTTTGGTGCAGGTGCGGGTATGGGATCCGCTGGTGGTAAGGTGACCTGTGCATTGGTAAACTCCACGAAAACAAAAATTGTGACAACCCTTATGGTGGGGTCAACCCTGGTGTTCGAGTGTAGGGATCCGAACCCTGCGGTTCCCCAACACGTTCTCCATGATATATCATAAATGAATGGGGTGAGAACTTATGTCGTCAACGGGAATCTTTTGGGAATAACTATTCTCTTTCAATTTATTATTGAAAATGCATATGGAAAATGCATATTATCGAAAATCGTTTTTAAGTAGAAATATAAGCTATAACCTATGAAAAATGCACCTTAATAAAAAAATATTTTAACGAAAAATACAAGGTTATAGAATATAAAAGTTGACCATTAATTTAAGACATCTTTTTTAATGAAATGGAATAGGTTGTAGGCTATGAAAATTGTATATTGCCAAAAACAATTTTAACCAAAAATACAATGCTTATGAAAAATGTACCCTAATAAAAAAAATTAACGAAAAAGATAATGCTATATAACATATAAAGATGACCATTAATCCATGAAATCATTTTTTATGACAAAAAGAAGGTTGTAGGTTAAGGAAAATGCATATTATCTAAAACCTTTTTGAGCAAAATTATAAAGTTATAACCTACGAAAAAAAAGTTTGCTTTTAACGAAAAAGACAAGGCTATAAGCCTATGAACGATGACTAACACACACCAAAACGTCGTTAATTTCAATGTGCGATCAAATAATAATTTATAAAGCTAAATTAACCCCAAAAACGTAGTAAAGGGGGCTAACCTAGGTCGTCTCTCAAGGAAGCAATTAGAACCAATTAAAAGTTACACTAAATTGGGGGGGTTGAATTAATTGAATATAAATAAAAAGAGAGCAAAACGAAAGTAAGTCAATAATAATAAAAAGCAATACCCTGCATACGGCGTTTCTAGATCAATGATTAATTGTCATTGGTTCCTAATTAATTATTCATAAGGAGGGATGTTGTTTATTAGTTGAAATCTCTAACTAATACGCAATTCACCTAAGAGACTACGATCGTCAATCCCCTAAGCATTTATTAATATAGGAATTAAAACTAAGATCTCAGCATTAAAAACCTATATCAATTATGTTCCAATTGCACAACCTAATTAAATCTAATTAGTTTCCCAAAAAGTTCCCAAATCCTAAATCAATAAATCCTACAATCGTCAAGATCTATCAACCTAGAAT
>QANU01057563.1:375882-411669 GCA_003254905.1 Nissolia schottii | reverse complement strand
TTTTTTTTTTATTTTTAACGAAAAGAAGACAAAGTTATAGCCTATGTATGATCATTTATCCAAAAAATCATTTTTGATGAAAAAGAGATTGATGTATGCTATTTCTAAGTAGAAATATAACGTTATAATCTATAAAAAATGCTCATTAATAAAATTATTTGTTTTTAATGAAAATGACAAAGTTACAGTCTATGAATGATGACAATTTATCTTAAAAATCATTTTTGATCTAAAAGATAAGGTTGTAAGTTATGGAAAATACATATTATATTATCAAAAACCATTTTTCAACCAAAACTGAAAACCATTTTCAGACTAACATCATGTAAGTTTTTTATTTGTTTGGACTAAAACAAAAAAAAAAATAGTTAAAACCTAAACCAAGTTTAAACCTTAGTATATTGATTATAATGTACTCCATTTCTTTCTTAATATGCGACCATTTTGAAATTTTTAGTTCATCTTTAATTCGGTGTATTTAGATATAATTTATATTTACATTAAATTAATTAAGTTAAAGATGAAAAAAAAAGGTCAAAATGAACCATTAATATCAAGGGAGGGTGTATTAAAATTTTAAAATTGTTATCTTTTTATTAAAAAAATTCATTTATAAAAAAATGTTCATATTTCAAATTGAAAAGAACTTACAAGGACAGGGAGATGATGGTTTAAGATATAAATATAAAATTTATTCTATTGTTTTTATCTTTAATTGTTTAAACTTTTAAGATCGTCTATCGCTTACTACGACTAAATTAATTAAGTCTAATATGATAGTTATCATAAAATATTATTTCCACTAATTACTTTAGTCAAAAGACTGATAATTTAAAATAAAAAAATAAAAATTAGAGGAACCTTTTTGTTCTATTTTAGAGGAACCAGAGAGAAAAATTGCACCCATCACAACACATCAAAAAGCTTATTATATAAATAAGACTGTGTCAGAAGCAAGCCAAGTCCATTTCATTCAGTTACTTGTGACTCTCTTCTCTTCCTCATTTCATTGGTAATAACATTACGCAACTTCAGTTTCTAAATTTCATTCACCATTAATTCTACTTTGAATCTAAATCTTCTTATTCCTTTTTTTCCTTTTCTTTTTATTTACTTTCATTTTCATTGCAGGAAAGAGGAGAAAGAGGGATTATGGGTTCTTCTGAGCAGCCTCAGTTTATTGCAAGCTCTGGTGGTAACCAGAGTTCCTCAACAAATGCACCACTGATTGAGACCATAGATATTGACCAAGTTGTTGTACCTGATGTGAGTTTTTTTTTTTGCTTTTTTTTTTTTTTTGTTCTTCTTGATGTGACCCTTGAGATGTTTTTTTTCTTTCATATTCATCATTTTTATTGTATATGTTTTTTTAATTTTGTATTTTGTATTTTCAATTAATGGATTTTGCAGAAGAGAAGCTGGAAAAACTTATTTGCATATATGGGGCCTGGTTTTCTTGTTTCCATTGCTTACATAGACCCAGGGAACTGTAAGATTCATCACTTATTCATGATTTTTCCTTTTTCTTCTCAAATAAAAGGGGATATATTAAATAAAAATAAATAAATAAAAGGGGATGTGTTATTATCTTCATAACAGAAAGAAAAATATGCTTAGTGTGTTCTTTTTGTCTTGTTTTTTTTTCTTTTCCAATAACTTGCAGTTGAGACAGATCTTCAATCAGGGGCACAGTATAAGTATGAGGTATGTATATCTGTGATTTAAACCGTTTTTGTAACAGATCTTTATGCTTTAAACTTGTATACAAAAATGGTTTACATCAGTATGCATGGGGTAATTTCATGGAGATGACTCAGCTAGGAAAAAATAAAGGTCTAGATTTTTTTTTCCTTCCTATTTTCATTTCTTGTTTTTCCAAATTTTGTGAAGAACTTAGAGAAAACAAGAAACCAAATAAACCCTTGCATTTGATACCAAAGACAGAACAACGGGACACAGAAATGGGGCCTGAGGAGACAGGAAGGTAGCGAGGGTTTGTTTGGTTTGCATTCCCATTTCCAATTTTCTGTTTGTTTCTTGGTTTTTTTTTTAAAATATTTTGTGAAGGAAATGGTGAAAACAGAAAATGAAAACAAGAAATAGGAATTTTCTGTATGCTTTGTTTGCTTCACACAATTCTGAACAACATGAAATGGGAATGCAAATCAATCAGACATTGCAACTTTTATTTTTATTTTGGTTTCCAATGTATTTGAACTGGTATAAAATGCTGAAATGCTGAATTCTTGAATGTATGCATTTGATGGTCTTTAATAGCCACAACTAGTCATTTGTACTACAAATTAGGTCCAAAGTTTGACATGAGCAATAATTTCTTTCTGTTTTTGCATTTTCTTCTGCATATTTTAGCATATATATATATATATATACCTATGCTCATATATATCTTCCCTTTTTTATTTATGTCACATTTTGTGTTTACAGTTACTTTGGATCATATTGGTGGCATCATGTGCTGCTCTTATAATTCAATCAATGGCAGCCAATCTTGGTGTTGTCACTGGTACAAGTTTGATCATCAATTCTCTTTTTACTTAACAAATTTTGATTCTCTCACGTGGAAGTCGTATCTTCACCGTTAGTTTTTTCTACCTTTTTACCTTAATTAATGGCAGAAGTGTGTACACGACAAGTTCATGTGCAATTTTCACGCAAGAGAATTTATTGTGGCACGAATGCTAATTTTCCTTTTTATTTATCATTTCTTTTAATATTCTGTTTGTTGCTTCCAGGAAAGCACTTAGCAGAGCATTGCAGGGCAGAATATTCTTATGTGCCCAACTTCATCCTTTGGCTTATTGCTGAACTTTCTGTAGTGGCTTGTGACATTCCTGAAGGTAATTGAGGCGAATTTAGCAAGATTAAAACATATAAGTAACCAAGATTCTGGATAAGTTCAATAGGTTCATTTTACTCGTGAATCTAGTCCATGAAAATTTTACCTCCATTATTTATCCCCATACCAAACACACCCTTAGTAGAAACTTTTGGTCGATTAGACAACAACACTGAAAGTTGCTATGGACAAACTATCAAAGTTGTTAAATGCACCCTTTGAATTTTGTTTCATTTCATCTTCATTTTTTAGTATGGCATCGCCTATTCCATGTAGCCGACCCCACCTAGCAGGATAAAGCTTAGTTGTTATTGTTATAATCTTCATTTTGTATTGTACATATGCAGTAATTGGGACAGCCTTTGCATTGAACATGCTCTTCAACATACCTATTTGGATTGGTGTTCTTCTCACAGGGCTCAGCACATTGATCCTCTTAGCATTACAGCAATATGGGGTAGTTTTCTGTACATCATACTCCCCCCTCTCTCCCCATGCATACCTGGTTGCTATCTATGAAGCACAGACACATGCATGGATACTTGTATGACGTGTGTCCAATGTGTCGGACATGCAGACATGTCGTTGAAGAGATGTGTCTATGCTTCTAGGCCGTTGTCATTGACTGTTTTATTAGGCCTTCAGATTCGTCTCTAGTGTTGTCAGTAGAGGTCAAATTCGTCCCCAGGTTATAGAAATGGTCATAATAATTCTTGAAGTTGCCAAAGGGACTAATTTGACCGGCTTTTGGCATCCTCAAAGACTAATATGATCATTTCCATAACCTGGGAACTAACTTGACTGTTGCTGACAACCCTATGGACGAATTTGAGTTAATATTTATGAGGAAACAAATTGAGTGCCTTCTTTTTTGTGCTGTTGTTTAAACAGATTAGGAAGCTTGAATTCTTGATTGCATTTCTGGTGTTTACAATTGCTGCTTGCTTCATGGTGGAGCTTGGATATGCAAAGCCCGATGCCAAAGAAGTTGTGAAGGGTCTTTTTGTTCCCCAGCTTAGAGGGAGTGGCTCTGCTGGTCTTGCAATTTCACTCCTCGGCGCTTTGGTTATGCCGTGGGTTATTCCTCATGTCTTCTAAAGCCTTTATTATCATGAGTTTAAAAAACTAATTAAACTCAAATATTACTATTGATTTTCGATGTAATCTTATGCTATGTTCCTTTGTTGTTTTGCTCCAGGCACAATCTCTTCCTCCACTCAGCACTGGTGCTTTCTAGGAAAATACCGCGATCTGTTCGTGGAATCAGAGTAAACACTTGATCTCTTTTATGTATGCCTGCATTAAAGATTTACATCTTTTTTAATCATCTAGGAGTGTGTAGATGTTAGAGATTAAAAATCAATCTCGAGCTTTCACTTGATGGATTAAGCTTTTCAGTAGAGTAGGATCTTTGACATCCTTAACTAAAAGTTGTCAGGAGTTTGATTCTTGCTGCTCCACATTGTTCATGCTTCAATTTGAAAGAACTCGTGTTTTTCATAGTACATGTGTGACAGTTAAAGCAAAAGCCATTCTCTTCATCCCTTTTTTTCTTTTGTAAATTAGTTTTTAAAGTAAGAATGTGTTCAGTTCTTGCCGCTCCACATTGATCACACTGCCCCACTCTTGGATGACCTCCAGGTTACAAGGCAGCGACCTTAACGTTGCGTTGGGCCTTACCCCTCTAACGTGAAACCTAGGCGTAAATGTGAATTATTGTAAAGCAGTATCTGATATCACTTACCATTTTAGTTTTAATAAATATATTTCTTTTAAACTTTGACAGGAGGCTTGCAGATTTTACATGATAGAAAGTGGCTTTGCTCTTATGGTGGCCTTCCTCATAAACATTTCGGTTATTGCCGTTAGTGGCGCGGTTTGCAATGCTTCGAACTTGAGTGCAGAAGATCAGAAGAGCTGCGAGGATTTGGATTTGAACAAAGCCTCCTTTCTACTGAGAGTATGTGAGACCATAACGTGTTTTCTTTATAAACTTATCTTGTGTGTCATACATTGTTAAGGTTTGATGGAAATTGTTGAGAATTGTTTCTGTTTCTTGACATGGCCATTCTCAGAATGTCTTGGGAAAATGGAGTTCGAAACTATTCGCAGTGGCGTTGCTCGCATCAGGCCAAAGTTCTACCATAACAGGAACGTATGCAGGACAGTATGTCATGCAGGTATAACCGTTTACAGCTAGGGCTTTTCTTAAGCACTTTTTGCATATGAAATTAATGGTTTGAATGTGTACATCGTTTATGGTAGGATATCTTTGACGGCTTCAGATACATGTTTTTTTTGCATATGAAAGGGAACCCATGGAGATTAACAATTCTACTTTGCATTTCCCCTCAATTTCCTGTCTAATTTTCAGGGATTTCTTGACTTGCGATTGAAGCCATGGGTTCGGAACATGTTAACTCGTTGCTTAGCCATAGCTCCTAGTTTGATTGTTGCGATCATTGGCGGCTCTGCTGGTGCTGGGGAGCTCATAATAATTGCATCAGTAAGAACACCATGCTATCATTTGGTTCTCCCTAGTTTTTTTCTTTATCCTAACATATTCTCTTTACACTTTTTTTCACTTAAAAATTTGCTGGTAATTAAATTTCAATAAGTAGTTTAAGTTGGCATACTAATTTGAACAAATTTGTGTTGTTGTGAGCAAATCTCTCTATACATGGATTCATTTTATTATTTCACAACTAAAAGAGATTATCTTTTGTTCTGTGATCAGATGATCTTATCGTTCGCGCTTCCATTCGCTTTGATTCCGCTTCTCAAGTTCACTAGCAGCAAAACCAAGATGGGAGCACATGTTAACTCCATCGGGGTAAAATTTTAATTTTTCTATGTACTAGTGTTAGATTGAGCACCAACTTCACAAATGTTTGTCACAATGCAATGCAATAAGCAAGAAATCACATGTACTATTTTACTTAAATTTCATTGAGACACTCGTTTTCCCCGCACTTCAATTAGGGTGCGTTTGTTTTGGTTTCTAAAAAAACAAAAATTGATTAAAAAGTGGATTTTGTTTTTTGTAAGAGTTGAAAAAGTTGAAAACTGATTTTCCTGATAAGCTATTCTTTTTAGCTTATGCCGAAAAGTTTAAAACAGATTTATCTGGAATTCAGATTCTTTGAAGAGAGTATCCAAATACATGAGAACTGATTTTTTCATTTGAAAGTGATTTTCAGTCAAATAAGCTGAAACAAACTCATCTTTAAAGTCGTAATTTCTAAAGTATAAGAATTTTGTTCTGCATCTTGTCTAATTGTAAGATTTTTTTATAATTTTTTTTTTATGAATTCTTTAATGGCAGATCTCAGCCGTTACTTGGATCATCGGTTCCCTCATCATGGCCATAAACATATACTATTTATTCTCTAAATTCATCACGGTACTTCTTCATAGCCACATGAAGATTGTAGGGAAGGTGTTTCTTGGCATGTTAGGGTTCTCTGGCGTGGCGGTGTACTTGGCCGGAATCGCGTATCTCGTGTTCCGCAAAAATAAAAAGTCTATGCACCTTCTGGCGCTAACGACACCAGACGGTCAGCCAACGGAAAACGAGCAAGGCAATGAGTCTATGTATCGAGAGGACATAGTAAGCATGCAATTGCCTGAAAGAGTTAAAACCAACAGAATTTGACTGAGAAATATTTTATGACACAACATTAGCACTACGGTATAGTATCCTAATAAACCTTTTAGTTTGTAGGAAAAATAAAAATATGATCCCATTTTCTGTTTTAATTTCCAGGAATTTGACGTGTGAAAAAAAAAGAGATGAGGTTCTCTTTTGATCACTTGGGCTTGAATTGCTAAATCTCAACAGCCATTTTTTCTTGTGATAGAAGTAATTAGTGGCCGCTAGTCAGCTTTAGGTAATAAATTTTGTATATGTTATTGGCAAGTCATCTGTAAGTATCTTTGTATAAGTTTTATGAGCCTGAGGGCATATCTTAGTCTTGAAGTAGAATGAGCGTTTTTCTTAAATATCTTTGTTTAACCAAAAATAAATTAGTGGGCCCTTGACGTGGAAAGACCTTTCGCTTGTCGTTCAATGCCATGTGCATGAAACGGCCCAATCAGTTATAGTTGTCTTCGATTTGGAGGTTGGACCAAACTCATGCCTAATTGGACCGTCTGGCCCAAAACACATTCAAGGAGCGCTAAAGTCGAATTATTCACCCATATGATATGACTAAGATCCCGCTAGTTAAGTAGCGTGATCATTGCAACACTTGTGAGAACCCCTCAGCATTACTGGACAAGGCATATCCCAATCCAATCTTTAGTGTTTATAATGCTTGAGACTTAAAGCAACCTTTCATAAACTTTTTAGAAGTTGAACTCTCAAATTATTGATAGAAGATTCAACTTCACTTAAACCAACAAACCAAGCTAACCCAAAAGTCAAACTCGAGAGATCTTCTATACTGGCAAATCAATTTATTTTAGCAATCAATTAAGGTTCTCATGTTCCATTGTTCGACCCAATTTCTCTTTTATTTCCTTTTATATTCCTTGGAGTTAAGTGTACTCTTCTGCCGCCAAAAAAGAGGAAAACAAAGCTCTTCCACCAACCATACCCTTTTATTAATTTTACTATTGAAAGTATGAGAGTTTCAACTTTTAAGTAACAATAATATTAGGGAGAATGTTGGTTTGATTTTGGAGGTAAAAATGATGATTATATGGTCTCTTGGTGTGAGATAAAGATGTGCATGCCACTACATGATTAACTTATCCTAATTCCTTCCCCTTTACTCTAGTTTTCAGTTCTACCAAATAGTATCGGTGAATATTATTTAATACATAAGTTTAGAGTAATCAAATTCGCCAAAGAAGAGACTCGTGTTTCAAAAGGACATGAGTTTGATTTTTATTGCTAATGTAAGTGTTGCTTTAGTGAGTGATTGGTGAGTACTCCTATAAGTGCTCAAAGAGTCTACGGACATGCACTTGCCTCCGTGAAACCAATGCAAAACCGGTAATCAAATTATAGGGAAAAAATTAATTAATTGATTTGGATCCAAATTCTGCCTTTTTATCATTATATATCATTTTAGTTCAATTAAATTAGTTAATTATAAGTCATTATAGTTTTTAATTACTCAATTTAGATTTTAATCCGTATAATTTTTTTTAACCCATTAGCAACCCATTATTTTTCTTATGAACTAACAATGGAATACTTTAAAATTACAAACAAATCCATTATTGACAATAGGGATCAATACCTTTGTAAGTAAAAAAGTACAAATGAGTAAACAATATGGAGACTACTATAATCTTAACGTTACATTTTAATATTAATAAATATAAAAATACAAGGATCAATAAGCCAAAAAGAAGACCTACAGGAGTCAACACTCTTAGGTAAATTCCATAATAATAATAATA
This sequence comes from Nissolia schottii, assembly GCA_003254905.1. NCBI lineage: Eukaryota > Viridiplantae > Streptophyta > Magnoliopsida > Fabales > Fabaceae > Nissolia > Nissolia schottii. The sequence continues at coordinate 403,400 of QANU01057563.1, read as the reverse complement.
AATAAATAAAAACTCTAATTAGGTAAAATTACGGGGAACAAGTATTTAGTTTAACTTATAATTTCACATGTAATAATTTTAAAATTGGTTCAACTTGTCCCGAATCAAACACCCCATTATAGCATGTTTAGTTTTAACGTAAAAATGCACAATCAGTTCTAACTATCATTAAAAGGGATCGATTTTTCAAGCATACACTTATTTAACGTTGACGGAGTCCTCTTCCTTTTTTGGGATAGGAAGATGCCCTTTTTCCTGAAGATTCTTAACTGTTTCATAAAGACATTGCTTTACTGGGCTGAATTTCAATCCCAAATCTTTCAGCTTTTGGTTTGAAAAAAGGTAGGGTTTCACTCTAGGGCTCTTTTCATCTGAACACCTGCATATGTGGAAAGACCATTATGAGTTCAATTTCTATGAATCGTGAGTGCAAAACCTTCTCATGTTATCATGTCGTCAAATCATTTCATTTGACTGAAAATGATAGATAATTTTTTTTTTTGGAATATACTTATTAGAATTGTGAGACATGATGGGTAGTTAAACCACATACCACTTTATTGAATCAACCAGCTATATATCCTTGAATTTTGTCCAAGAAAAACATTGACAATTGTTTTTTTAATGATTTTTCACATGTTTTTTGAGATAAATAACCTCTCTCATATACTAAATTCTTTTATTTTTTTATAATTTTTAGAATTAAATTTATTGAATTTTGTCAATCTTTCATGTTTTAGATGATCTTAAAAAAAATTTCATTAATCTAATCATTGAAAGAATCAACTTTTAAGAAATTTGGAGATTTGTAAACCATTTGTCACATCATATCATAATAATCAATATTTCATATTAGACCATAAAATAATAACAAAATTCAATAAACTTAATTCTAAGAGTTGTTAAAAACAAGAGAATTTAGTTGAAGAATATATTTACTTTATCAGTCCCGTGAAAAACTACGTTTTGTTTTCTTACATTGTGTAGTATTACTCATGAGAAATATCAATTAACTTCCTATATATGAAAATCATTCTTCACTCAAAGAAAATCATATGATTATAATATATAAATGTATTGATATTGATAGATGAGCAAAGCATGCATTTATTATATTAATGAAAAATTAGAGGTAGGTCAATGTGTATAGACATATTGCCTCTCAATGTCCAAGCATGACAGGGACATACATTGGATTTGGTAAGGAAATTGTAAGCTCCAATCGTTTGTTCACATGTTTTGATTTCAATTTGACTTGACTCTCTGTTTGAGAGATGCAAATTGCAAGGCATTGAGCAAAGTCAAAGTTGTTCCACCTACTTTTTCCATAATTCTTTTTATTTTATATTTAGTAATTAGGATAATATTTAGAAAGATCTATTTATAGAATAAATCATTTTTCTTATATATATAAAATGAACCCTACTAATAATTCATTTAACGTGGTAACCATATGGTGCATGAGAATGTCAACTAATTGAGTAATCCACATTTTATTTAAATATTTGACAATGCTGTCTAGCTCTTAGTCCCTAATTCCCGGTAATGAGGAAATTTTAAAAACAAAAAAATTGCTTTTGTTCATCCGTACAACTAAGCAATTATTGAAATTCCATTTATTCTATAAAGAAAGTCTACTCATTCGGTCCATTTTCAAGTAAGTTTCCTTATCAATCCATATCAAATTATCAACATGTTCATTAAAAAAATGATTAGTTCTTAATTAGATTACCAATTAATCATTATCCAATAATCATGTCACGTCATTTTCACAATTAAATTCCAGTAAAATTTTAATTAGGAGTGTTCATAGTCAAATTGGACCAAACTCAAAATCGGCCCAATTTTTTGATTGGATCAAATTTTTAAGCCCTAGTCCAACCTAATAATTCGACCCAACTCGTCAATTCGACCCAATTCAAGAATCAGGTTTCGTAACTCAAACCTGATTAAAGAAGCTTCAAGTTATGTTGAGTCATAAACACCCCTAATTTCAATATCGTACATAACTCCGGCAAAGTTTCAATTACTGGTGTAGATGGGTTAAATTGAGTCGAATTGGATCGAACTCAAAATCGGCCTAATTTTTTGACTGGGCCAATTTTTTAAGCCCTAACTCAACTTAATAATGACCTGACAATCTAACATGACTCGATCCAGCCTAAAAAAACACACTAGATGCAAATTATTGAGTGTTCATTAATCAACATCCAATAATCATGTCACATTCTTGCAATTGACAAAATTTCAGTTATGGTTATACATGGGTCAGATTGGGTTAGAATGGGCTATAAATCATCTCGATTTTTTGACTAGACCAATTTTTAAGCCCTAACCGTCCTGATAACGACCTAACAATCCGATCCAACTCGATCTAGCCCAAAAAAAACACCAAATTAAAATTTGTTACTCAAACCTGATTAAAGAAGCTTCGGGTTAGACTGGGTCATGAACACCCTTAATTATTTTGAATCTCTAGCGTAATTTTTTGATAATAGAAACAATACAAGAATAAATCACTTACTTGGTAGGAACAGGGTACTCTGGAAAATACTTGGCAAGAATCCCAACAAGCTCACCACGGTGCAAAGAGCTTTCAGCACAAATGTATCTGCCAGAAGCAGAGGGTGTCTCATAGACAAGAACATGTGCAAGTGCCACGTCCCTAACATGAACATAGGACTGAGTTGCATTCACATAGGTCTTGGCAGATCCAGTGAGGTACTTCAGGATGTGGATTGTGCTTGCATTGATTGTGGACTGGAGCAATGGCCCTAGGACCACCACAGGGTTCACCACAACCAAGTCCACACCTTTGTCTTTTGCTACTTCCCGTGCTGCTTGTTCTGCCACTGTCTTCCCGTAGCAATACCAATTCTGCAATTTAACCATCACTTATTAACAATCAACACTTATCAATGTTATTTTTTTGTCTTCTCGTATATTGGCTCAAAATCGATATCACTGGTTAAAAAAAAGAAGCATCTATCACTTGAGCTGACTATGTGTTGGTTCTTTATCAAATTGTTGCTGATTACTCCATTTGAAGACATTCGCGTAAGCGAATGCATTGTGATTACTATAATGCAAATGCAAATGAATGAGTAATATTACAAATGAACCTTGTGATTTATAAATACATACCCTAACCTCCTTTAATGTTTAAATGATATTACACTCGATATTTTTATATTTACGAAATATGATATTGAACATCTCTAAGTACAACACTAAATATCACTATGAGAAAGTTAGGGTATGTATGACAAATTGAGAAATGTCACATGTAATATCATCTAATCTTATAAGAGGTCAACATAATTCGTCATTTATGAAATTCTCAATTACATTTGATAACTTTATTTTAAACTAGTCAAGACATTATTAAATTGTAATTATTATAATTGCGAAAAAATTGTGACTAATGCCCGCATAACAAATTTTCCCGTATTATAATAACTTTATTTTAATTATAGTCTATTTGCGCACATCGCAAAATTATTATAATTGTTATTGTGATGTGGGTAAAGAGAATACCACAAGAACAATATTGGCGCCGCAATTGCATTTGAGGACCGCAATTCAACTGATTGATTTGTACCAAAGTCTTAAGTTATACTTGGAAGGTCCTAATTAATTAATGTAATAATAATATTATCCATTGATCATCATTGAGTAGTAGAAAAAAGTAAAGGAACCTTGGTGTTCTTGCAATACTCTAAATCACTCCAGCACGACTCATCAACCATCTCATCCCTACTCCTGACGGGGTCCATGTACACTGTCCCAATTGAAGACGTGAACACCACTCGCCGCACTTTTGATTCTTCTGCTGCTGCTTTGATCACATTCTTGGTTCCATTCACTGCTGGCTCCACCATCTCGTCCTGATAACATTTTTTTTATTAGAAAAAGGTATAATTAACAACGACAAAAAGTGATGCATTTGAGATTAATTCTATATATATCGAGAATAATTTAAATTAAATTATTAGAAAAAATTATAAAAATTAATAGAATTTGTTTATATATATATATATATATATATTTAATTGATATGCACTGATTTTATGGTGTCGTTAAATAAAATTATGAATTTTTTTTATAATCTTAAAACATTATATTAAATATACTTAGACCACTTATGATTAAGATGTCATTTATCATGTGATTTGAACCATATTAACATAACATTTCAAGGACACTCAAAAATTTATTCACTAAACTAATACCGAGATATAGGAAATAATAGGGGCTAGAGCACGATCCTACTCACAGGGTTGTCGGTGACAGGAGAGGCAGTGTGGAAGACTCCATGGCAACCATGGAATGCAGCTTTGAGGGAGTCAAGGTCATGGAGATCAACTTTATGCAGAGTTAGCCTTTCCTTGGCTCCTTCCAACTCTTTCAAGTGCTCATTCTTCGGATCATCTGTTTCATAACCAAAAATCCATCCATGCCCATTTCAGACATAACAACATAAATTTTAAAATGGGTTGACCTGCTCAAAACGGATAGTCTTAAAAGTATGATAAAAATCATTATCTATACAAAAATGTCTAGGATAAATATTACATAGGTGACACCGACCATCACCGTGAACATAATAAATCAAATGATCCCGTGTGTAATATTATTTAACCTCGCCTCATAATAACATGGAAGAGATATATATCAATATATATATATATATATATATATATATATATATATGCATGCATTTATTATTATTATTATTATTGCCTGGGTTTCGGAGGGTTCCTCTGACAGTGTATCCTTTCTCCAAGAGAAGCTTGACGATCCATGACGCTATGAACCCACCGGCGCCGGTCACACACACCGTTTCCGCAGCAGCCGCAGCAGCCGGCATCTTCAGTTTGTGGCGGTTCTAAATGCGTCGTTCCTAATTTTCTTAATTAATGGTTTAGGAACAAAATTGAGGGGTTAGCACTAATTGATGGATGTATGTGTTGAATGAAAGAGAGAGAGAGAGATGACAAAGAATGTGGTGCTTGACTATGACGCTGTCTGGTGTTAGTGTTTGAGATAGGTGGTACGGTTGGCAAACCATATATCGATGCCCCTTTTATAAAGGAACTTTGCTCTCACCTAATCCGCGTATTATTGAATCTATATTACAAAATATTATCTGGCTGTTTCTTTTTTATTTTTAAATACATTATTATTGATTTAATGTACCTAAATATAAATTATATTTAAATATATTAAATCAATAATTCATTTAAAAGTTAAAAGTTACCCTTAAATGTTAGAAGGAGGTATATATTGGCTACATTTGGTAGGTACCAAGAATAATATAGAAGGATAAACACACAAGAATAAAAAGAATTTGAACAAAGAAAACAAACAAAATTTGTTTGAGAGAATATAAAATTAGAGTCCAGAGAAATAAGAAAAAATTTTGTTTTTATCTCGTGTCTATGTCTCACTTTCCTAAAATATCAAACAATATTGTATGCTTTGCTGCTCAATATTCAATGAAGAAAGTAACTATTTAGTTTGTGATCTAGATTTGCTCGTACATTGCATTGTACCCATGTGGATATAAAATTAGTACATGAATTTGTATAGGAGAGCTGTAACTCAAAATTGAGCCAGACAAATATATAAATAAAATAGGTTGAGAGTTAGGTTATATTTCCAGTGTTCACCTAAAATTAACAAACTTTTAATGTGCACCCTTTTTTTAACTGGATTGTGCCGGTTAATTGCTATTTGCATTAAAAAATTTGCCTTCAAAAGACTAATATAACCTTATATCAATAGACCAAAATAAGCTCATGTTATTATTATGTTCTTGTTTGGATTTTTCTTCAGCAAATATGTGTAAAGCGTGAGACTGAGAGTTCCTTGTAAAGCATGAGTTGAACCCCATAGCTTAAGAAGACAACCTCCGTTGTCTCTATTGTCCAAAATTTAATTTATTTATAGAAATATTACAATATTATTTTTTTTAGCAGTGATTTTATAACAGTTGCACTAAAATTGATATTGTAATTGACATATTATATATTACAAGATAATTTCCTTTTTCATAATAAATAATAATAGTTATTTATACTTCCTATATAAAGAGAATATCAAAACTAACAAACTTTTAGTCTCTACAAATTCCATTATTATTTTTTTCTTCCAAATCCATAGATATTAATTGATTTAATTAATTAGTTAATAAAACATCTATACTTACTATATATAAAGGGGATACTAAAAGTAACTGACCTTTGTTCTCTACAAATTCCATTGATTTTCTTTTTGTCTAAATCTATACAGATTAATTATTTAATTAATTAGTTAATAAAATAAAAAAATAAAAATTATGAAAAAAATTACCTTCACCACAAAAAGAAATTGATACAAATATCTCGTAGCCCACTCACTACATCTTTATTTGCTACACCATGTTCAATATTCGTGCTTGTCAAAGCACACTAGTTATAATAATAATGCTTATAATAATAATGCAAATAAGGTAATTTTTATTGTCAAACTCGAGAATTTAAGTTAATTTGCAAAAATGCATAAATCTTCAACGTATTCAAATTTAAATCATACGCTTCACGGACTTGTAATCTCGTATCAGTTAAATACATAAAAAAATATATATTATAAGAAAAATTCAATTAGGCACTACCAATATAATTACCAATATATATTGTATTTATAATTAACATTAAATAATTTTAACTTTAAAATAAATTAAATAAAATAAAAATCATAAAATATATCATAATACACGTAAAAAAAATGCATGATACTTACATAGATTTTAATTAAAAAAAGAATTTAGCTAACTATTTGTCAAAGTTACAAATTTTTTACATTTTGAGGTATACTGCTAAACCCGTACTCGTACATAGATTTTAATTCATAAACTCGCTCACTAATATAATTGTACTCATATGAGTTTAAGACGAAGAAAGTTTACATGATTGTTATTTCGTTTTATTTCGCAATTTACTTAACCTTGTACACTTTTAAGTCAAACAGAAAATTTGCATGAGTATTAACTCGATTTGTATGATGTCATAGAATCGTAAACTCTAAACAGTTACCTTGAGGGAGTTAATGATTTAACCACAACAAATTCAAATACTACTGCGATACAAAAATAATTATTTCATAACTAAAATAATTATCAGTTATTATTAAATTATTACTATTACAAAATAATACATATTATTTTGGCTTAAACCACTTCATGACGTTTCAACATGCTCCATCTTAAACAACAAAAAAACATAGTTCATACTAATGTCCTTAATGGTAAATGTATCAAGTTTTCAATTTTCTGTTTTTTAAATTAAAAAAACCATTAACCGGACAACAACTTGCCCCAGGCAATGTCCATCTCCTACTTTTTTTCACCCTAGTGCATCCAATTGTTTCATAGCCGTTAGATCTGATATGCACTGAATTCAATGGTCCAAATTGCAGTTCACAGTGTAGACAATGGATGCACATTGAAAGTGCACTTGTTTTGAATGAACACCGGAAACGCAACCTAACGCGCACAATTTTAATTAAAATAACGTTAAAGTCTTCCAATTTTAAAGAAAGGAATCAAGAACATTTCAAACAATAATATAATTAACGCGCACAATACCTAAACAAAAACTTAAATCAAATTCTTTATCTCTATTTCATTCATTTCTCCAATAAAAAATTGACATATGTACATTTCTTTTTGAAATATGTGTGCATTTTTCGTTTTTTTTAAATTACTTGTTTAAAAAAGAAGTCTATGTGTCCTTGTATGAACGGAAAAATGGATAGAATGATTATACATAACTTAATTTAAGTTTTGTTAAAAAAAATGTTTTTGTTAACCGATCCCCTATTGTCATAGAAAAGTTTTAAGTTTATAAAGTATTCAACGTAATTAAAAACACATAAAGTTTTACATTTTCAATATAAAATTAGTAATTGACTTTAATAATTTATTATCCTACTTGGGTACCCATGATTAAATCGTGCTTAATTATTATTAGTGTTACGAGTATTATTTTTGGATAGAGCTTAGCTTGACTTTGCGCCATAGCCCATTTTTGTAGAAATTAACTGGCTTACAAGAAGTGTTAGCTAAAAAAAATTATAATTATAAGAATTCATCATCATTACCATGATTATATTACTCAGATGGATGTGATTGTTCAGATATTGCCGAAGCTCGACCCTTTTGTTAATGTAAAATTTGGAACGCTGCAAATATATATATAGCTTCCAAAATCTTTGTTTTAGACCTCATTCTTTAATAATATGGTTTTGATGAAAATTTGATATCTCATAAATTAAGACTTTTAGGATAGAAATTAATATTAACGAGAGTAATTGATGGATATAATTAACCTGAAATATTTAAAATTATATTAGCCTTTTAATTCTCAGAAAACACAAAAAGGCTCTAGAAAGCAACCTGAAAGCATTTCAATATTTTTATTTACAAAACAGACAAAATTGGCGATCAATACTCTAAATTGATCACTTTTAGAATTTCAAACAGGAAAATTTAGACCCTAAAAAAAATTCAAGTATTCTCTATAAAATTTAAAGCAGAACAGTTATTCCTTCTGCTTAACAGAGACAACCTATATGAATATTAATAAGATGATGTGTCACTGTTAAACTTTTTTCACTTGCACATCGAGTAACTCTGACACAATTAAAAGTTTTTCGATGTTCATTCCTACTTCACACTTCAAACTTACAAATGATATACAAATGGGCATGTTTAACAATGATACATCATCTATTATGTTGATGAATTAACCTGTTCTACTTTTAATTTTGACAGAGATCACTCTCTGACAAAAAAATTCTTAGAACAAATCTGCCTGACTAAACATTGTAAAGGATTAATTTGGGGTATTACTCAAATGGGTTTCCTCAATAGAGCTTTACCAAACTCTTCTCCATTTTCTCTATTTTGGAGACGAATTAGTGAAGCCAAAATCTTTCTACCATTTCCTGCAATATGCAGGGTTTGGAACTGACCATTTTCTCATTGGTAACTAGTGGAAAAATGAAGAGGTGGGGGATGATGGGAAAGGAATCTTGATCATTCTGCTACAGAGTTGTGGTTTGTGGTTGGTGTGTGTATAACAAAGTTATTCAAAATTCAAAAGCAAGAAATGTACAGACCAAAACAACACCCAACAACCACAACCCATTCTCATGTGACTTTCTTTCTTTCTTTCTTTCTAAAGTCAATATCCACCTTACATTGACCGAGTTAGCAATGTAGATTGTAGAGTAATGGTCTCTGTGAAGTTATAAATATTTGTGTACTCATGGAACATATTTATTGTGTATTTTATGAGCACTATTAACCATTAATTTTAAGTATTTTATATATTTGTTTAATTATTTTAAATTAAAATTAATAATTGATGGTATTTATGGAACATGCATTGAATATACTTCATGAACACGTAAGTATTTCTCGTTTGACACACCATATAAATTAAGACATGATAAGATAATACAGTAGAACAATCAGTGTATTGTATAAATTTATCTATTAGAATTTTCTTATGCATCAAAATGAATAACTTAATATTGCCAAGGGAGATATGACAAGATTTCATTAACTTTTGATGTATAATTAGTAGTCATTCTATTTTATTTTATTAAATAAAAATAAATAATATAATAATTGATAAAAATTAAAATAAATAATATTAATAAATCATTTAATGGATAAAATAAATAAAACTAAGATAACTAATTAATTGACAAAATTATAATAGTATTTATTAATAAATACCTATTTTAAATCAATTACATTTAATATAAAAAATAATTATTCAGTAATAAAAAATAATTAATTATTATAATAAATTAATAAATACTTAATATACATATAATCATACATACTAATTTGTTTTAAATAATGACATCTAATACATAAATATTTTAATATTGTATTAAATTTAATTTCAAATAATTGGAATAAATTATTATTTTATAACTTAAAATTCTAAATAGAGAAATTAGTGAATATTAACCATAGATATAATTATTATTAATAATTTTTTATATTTTTATAAATAATAAATTTAATATTTTATAACTATTTTATTTTGATAAAATAGTTTCTTATAATTTAAACTATCGGGAGACTAGCAAAGATATAATATAACATAACAAAACATTTTATACACTAAAATACCAAACACTACATAATATTAAAAATTTATCAAACCTTATACCATCAAAAAATAATCATATCAAGTCTTATCCTATTCAATTAACCAAACAAGCCATAAGTACTAGCATGACACCAGAGACAACATGTCATTTTTTAAGACATTGAAAATTAAATTTCTTTTAATAGTTTTCTCACTTGTAAACAATGAAACCTAAACCACAACTAAGCATTGTCCCATAAGATAGAGTTGGCCATATGAATAGGATGAAAGGTTATTTATTAGATATTTGGAACATGAAGTTTACGGGATTACACATTTGCGGACGGGCAAATATAAAGCATGGAACAATACCTCTGTCAATTCAATCCTAAAAACTAATTTAAAATTGGGGTCATAAAAACTATTTAGGTCATATGTGACGTGTCAGCAAGAAATAACACAGCTGGTTAAGAATCGAGCCTTTATCTCATTTGAGGGCTTTGTTGGTGGATGATTTGTAAATATTTCTATTAACGTTTCATATGTCTACCTCTACTTAAACTTTTATTAAAATAAAAGATATATGTGTGCGCGCGCGCACTCTTTCATTAGTTTTAGTTGAAACTTTAAAGTCTTTCTTCACATAAAGTCTTTCTTTACATACTATTATTGGACTAGAGATATTGGGGATGTGAAACTATCATTTGTTTTCAAAAGGGGGGATAGTGTAGAACTTTCTTTAGCCTTGTGACTCAAAAACCAATGTCAACAAGACAATCACCGACACCACCAAAATCAGCTTCACAAAATTCAGCGCTTCAATTCTATGATGATGCGAATCCTATGATGCTGCTCATCAGAAGTGAATGTTTGGTTTTGTGTTAAGAAAGTACAAACAATTGTGCTATTCCAATCAATTAAAAGGTATAAACATCTTATCATCTATCTTACATACATTATGAGATTTACTCGTATTACATGGTAAGTCTTATAATATCTGTAAGAGATGTGACAAAGTGTGTCTATACCTTTAATAAGTTCAAGTAGCATTTTTTTTTATTTAAATGGTGCAAATAAAGTTTAACTCGTTTTTAACATGTTTGACAAAATTGAATTAAAATTCTATGAAGTGAGAAGGTGAGGTAATATATAGCTTTAAAATTAACAAATTGCTTGATGAATAAGTCCTATTAATTAAATAATTAAGCCTGAACACTCCTTTACTTTGTCACTTTAAAAAAAAAAAATCATGTTGAATTACATACATCTTAACATGATTTTCAATATCCAACTATGATCTGGACAAGTGTGAAAAGCAGTTATTCTTCCATTAGACTGGTTTACAAACTATAAACCAAACACACCGCTAAATGTCCATTAACGAAAAGGACAAAACTTATATTAAGTTTCTTACTTTCATTACATTCATTCCTCAAATTATACAATAATATGTGGATATTTTATTTATAATAAGTAATTTAAAAAATTAAAATTTTACACTTATTTTAAGAAAAATGTCCACATGTCATTATATAATTTAAAAAATAAATATAATAGAGGTAAAAAACTTGATCAACTTTTTATCCTAAGGAAAACAAGAGTGGTTAGCCTATAGCCCTAATAGTGAAAGTACTTGTAAAGTTGTGCAATATGTATGAGGGTTTAAGACTTTGGGGGGGTTTATAAAATTGTTAAACACTATGATATGGGTTAGAAATAAAAGTTACAAAAATATGGTTTTGGGTCCTAAAATCGGCAGGCCCAATGTCGATTCCAAGGTTTTTTTTTTAAAAAAAAAATAAAAATTCTGACTACATTGAAATCGGCAAGCCTAGCTAGTGCCAATTCCAGGTAAAAAAAAGGTGCAAGTCTTGAAATCGACAGGTCCAGTGCTGATTTCAGGTTTATAAATTAAAAAAAAAAAGAGCATGGCAGTGTGGGCTGATACCCCATTTTTAGCATGTAGTTCTCCACACTCAAACTCTCTCCTTCCAGTTCTCTTCTCATTCTCTTCTTACTCTTCTCTTCTTCTATAATTTTTTTTTGTAGTGTCAAATTTATTTTATATTTGTAAGGAAAAAAAATAAGTAGGGGAGGTATTGCGACTTTTATCTATTACAATGATTTGGTAAAAAAAAAAAATCTGGTGTTGAAGGAGTTGAGTTCGTTAGTAATAATGATGCAGAGTTTGTTGTTTTTTGGCCGTCTATGTCATTTTCAAATTTGCATTGTGCAATTTGTTCTTATTTTAGTAGGAGAGTTGAGAGAATTAGATATAGGGCTCCTTTGTCTTTTATTAATGGAGTTGGTAAATATCACCATGTCACAATATCAAATGATCTTTAGATGCAACAAATGTTTTGTTTATATGAGACTTATAAGGCAAGTCTCAGTGGCATTGAATTGTTTGTTAACTTTGAGGAGGTTGTTCCTAATGTTGATGATGAATGTGGTCCGAGTTCAAGTCTAATGAATCAAGATAACGTTGCACCACCTTTATTATCGGACGATGAGATGTTTGCAGACAAAGATGACTATCGCAATTAGAGTGAGCATGAAAGTGATATGTTAGAAGACAATGGAACTGATGACGATTCAGGTACTGTAGATTATTTATTTTTTATGATAATAATTAATTTAAAATTAACAGAGATGGAAAAGTATGCTCTACGCTCGCCTCGTATAAAGGATCTTGTGTATCAGAAAAAAAATCTCTATTAGGTAATAAGAAATTTGGCAATGAAATATAGATGAGTTAATTTTTATTTAATTATACATTCCGTTGGGCTCAAGTATTAATTACTGTGTTTATGAAAATAATTAATTTAGAGTTATATTTCTAGAATTAATTTTAGATTTATAATTATGTAATTTATTTGAGATTTATAATTGTGTAATTAATTTGGGATTTATAATTGTGTAATTGATTTTAGGGTTATAATTAAAAAAAAATCTCTATTACTATGTGTAAGAGTTAAATTTTAATATGTTATTAAAATTGCTTGGTTATTGAAATTGTTCTATAATTAATTTTTTGTGATTGTGCTTATTAAAAATTACAGATAATGAAGGCAATGAACAATCACACGATCCACCGTCTTTCCTATGCACCTTCAATGCTGACAATATGCGTGGAACGGAGTTTGGAGACATGGAAAATGATTATGGTGCAACGGATGATCTCTACAAAGGGAGAATCTTCAATGATAAAGATGCAATTAAAGTTGTTGTTGCAAACCATTGCATGCATACTGGAGCAGATTATAAGGTAAATAAGTTAGAGCCGATGACATACTATTGCAAATGCAAACATTTTGGCAATGGGTGTCAATGATTTATTAGGGCAACAGAGAAAAAGAACAACTACTTTTGGGAAGTTACCAAGTTCATTGATCTGCACACCTGTGTTGCATCAACAGTTACTCACAATCACTCCAAGCTGACAGTTGACCACATTGCTGGCATGATTTTGGCGCAAATACGGACAACGCCAAAGATGCCAGTAAAATCCATTCAGGTGAGTGTTATGGATCGCCACGGATATTGGCCTTCATACCGGAAGACGTGGCTAGCAAAACAAAAAGCAATTGCATAAGTGTATGGCAATTGGGAAGAATTGCACAATGAGTTGCCATACTAGTTGCTTGCATTGAAGCATTTTCATGATTCGTGCGCAGTTGAAATGGATACTGTCGATGCTTACAATGCTGATGGATCATTGCAGACATGCATTGAAATTTTTTGACGTGTGTTTTGGAGCTTTGGGCCTTGCATCAAGGCATTTAGCTACTGCAAACCAATGATCCAAGTTAATGGAACACACTTGTATGGACAATATAAGGGTGTTTTATTAATGGCATCTACACAAGAGGGCAACCAGAATATATTGCTTATTGCTTTTGCAATTGTTGAGGATGAAACAACAGGTGCTTGACACTTTTTTCTTATCCGGGGTTCGTGAAGTGTTACCTCAAGCTGTACCATCCAATTAATCAGCACACAAGTGCAGGATATATCCGCGGGCTTGCTACTGTATTACTTGTTGCATGCCAAACTCTTCAAAATCGTCACGGATGTCAGGGCCAAAGTTCTCACGCAACCAAACCATAGAGATGAATGATCTGTGCATGTCATGAGAGTTAGTAATTAACCCAAGTAGTTCGTGACGCAGATTTTGGAGCCCCAGTCCTAAGAATATTGTCTCAGGTCCTATTATGGGAAGCCCATCACACCGAACCCCAAGTAACATTGACACATCTTCTAATGTTACTGCGCACTCACCGTGAGATAGATGAAATGTATGGGTCTCCGATCTCCAACGCTCGACGAACGCATTAATAAGCCCTGGTTTATTACCATACTTTGCACTGAAGCCACCTCCTACAAGTTAGCGCTTTCTAGATATGCTCTTATCAAGGGGTTCGGTGGCTCAATGTCCCCCGTATCTGTTACGTAAATCTCGCGGCGCCTAAAATAATAAAATAATTATCAGACATTAGAATTAAGTATTTTGTAAAATAATTTCAAACTGACTCTACAAAACAAAAAAACAATGCATGATAAGAACATAAATGTTTAGTAAACATAAATAAAATTGGTTAATATTCTTACTTTATTTTATTAGTAAACATAAATAAAATTTGAAGTTTTAAATAACAAATAAAAATATGAATTTCAGCATGTCAAATTTTTATTTTTTTTATTTGATAAATCATTTTTTAAGTATATCTTTTTTTAAATAACTACTTTTTTTGGATGTTTTAGTAAGAGGTTTTCAATACTTTATTATTTTTTATTATGGATGAGTTTTATTTAAAATAGATTTTTTTAAATAAACCAATGGTAGCATGCTTTATTATAGTATTTTATTCATCATTTTCTCATTAAAATAAAGGCAATCTGTTATATTAAATTAATTAATTATATGCATTAAAAATTGTCAATTTTTTAACAACACTAAGAAGCAAAAAATATTTCAATTGAATAAATTATAACTTACATATTTTAAAATAAAATTAAAATTTTTGAATAATTTATACAAACAAAAAACGAATAAATTACAATAATAAAAATTAATAGCCAATAATAGAAATCATATTATCATATGNTTCATGAAATTGCAGAAGTGATGCACAGTTAAAACTCTTAACTTCCCCACCCCACACTTGAAAAATTATACTAGCTTTGATGCATAAAATAGGGCAAGGAAGAAAAGATAAAGATAAAACAAATAAATAAGAGATAAGGATAGAAAAGCTCACAAACGGTGGGTTGTCTCCCACCCAGCACTTTTGTTTATCGTCCTTAAGTTGGACGTTGATAGCAGCTTCCTTGTTGGTCATGGGGGATCATGCTCCAGATCCATCCTCAGATGTTTCCGCGACAGGATGGTGGAAGCCACCACCGAAACCGCCAGATGGGAGCAGGAAGGAGAAGAGGCGTTGGTTGACACCACCATATTTAGATCTAACCGTGGTGGACATGGGCGGAGCCACTGCGGGGAAAGGTAAACCAACCAGTCCCGTTGTCATCTCCATGGTGAACCACATGGCGAAAAGCGAGGCGATCGTTGATGACCGCGAATAGAAGGAACACGCAGAGCCACGGTTTAGGGCTCGAGCAGCGTCATGGGTGGCGGTGTTTGGCGGAGAGGGGAGGAAGATGAAGAGCGATCTGAGCAGAGCGGTGACGGCAACGCCGTCCGAATCACAAATAGCAGCTGCCGATATGGTGGACCAAACAGTGTCACAGCCTCTGGAAGCATGGAAGCATAAGTCGGGGACGCGAACGATGGCACTCATGGGTCAGCAAAGGTCGTCTAGCCGCGACAGCATCGGAGGCAACAAGAAAGAGGAAGGCAAGGAAACAAGAGCGCGACGGCGCTGACACAAGCACGACGTCAAGAGCACGCCGGCGATCACCAAGAGAGAAGAGCGAGACCGTATCGGCACCAATAAGAGCGCAACGGCGACCAACGAGGAAGCCCGCGTAAGGATGGCGGCCGAAGCAACGCCCAGTAACAGGGGCAGTGAAGGCGTCAACGACAAGGAAAAGGAGGAGGCAAGGAGGCTCTTGATGTTCTGGATGGTCCATGGGAAGGGTTAGTGATGAAAGCCTTTTTAACCACTTTNAACTTCATTAGGATTTTGTAGAACAACTTTTGAAATATGTAATGAAGAGTCCACCGTTCTATCATTAGTCTATCCTCTCAGCATATTTACCAAATTTATTTTTTCACAACACTACACAAAAATAATGAAGAAAAAGCTCACAACACTACACTTCAACAACGAACAAAAACTTATAGAAACCCACTGTATAGCAAATAAAATTTTTTCGCATACTTAAGATGATGAAGAAGTGAACTCAGGAGACCTTTATATACACTATCTTCTCCCCACTGTTCAAACCATGCAAAACACGGTCTTCAGTGGCATTGCAATTGCAATTTTCGAGAAGCCTGAAATCGGCATTAATGCCACCAATTTCAGGGCGAACATGACAGGGACGTGGGAATTTGCTTTTGCAGAAACCTGAAATCGGCATTAATGCCACCAATTTTAGGGCGGTCAGCATAGGGCGGACAAGGGATAGGAAATCTTGAAAATTGGGGAACGTGTTGTACTGAAATCGAACCACACATTGCCAATTTCAGGCCTGGCCCAAGATGCATTTTTTCTCTTCTTGAAATCGGTAATTGGGCTACCAATTTTAAGTCTAAAACTCATACAATTGTAAATTCTAAACTAGACCCATTTTTTAATTTTTTGTTTGTGTAGGCCCATTTTAAAAGTAAAAAAATCCTATGTGTGACATTTTTCACGAATTAGGATACCAATATTTTTTTTTGGTCGACAATGATTAGAAACTAAAGCTTCACCTAATAACCCTTTGTATCGGACTGTCTGAAAAATTGCTTCTCCTATGCCTTACATATTTATAGCTTCTTTGGTAGGGCTTGACTATTATGCAGGAGAAGGACATAAGTTCTGACTTTATGCCAAGTTCTATTTTTTGCTTTTCTGTTTTGTTTTGTTTTTGAGAAGTGTTATTTATACGTAATGAAAAGTACATAATTATTAATAGATTTCACCTCTATTTCTTTTTCTCCTTTAGAGGTGACCCCACTAATTTGTTTCTTATTGTCTATTTGTATACACTTCATATACTAATAACATCTTTCTTTACTTGTCTTGAAGAAAATGACAATTTTTTTTGACAAACTTCATCACATCAGTAAGTAAAACTTTGACACCATTTGCTACCTAGTTTTAATCACATGTTAGGCATCTTTTAAACAACAAATAAATAAATAAATACATACAGCGAGTCAGTCCCTTATTTCATGTGTTATTCAAGAAATAAGCCTAAGTTGCCTTGCCAACAATTAGGAAATAAAACCAACACTTATAGAGCAAATAGTTTACATCATTATAATTATATGTACACAAAAACATGTTTACAATAAAGGGATTAATCATTCCCTTCTGCAGTAAACCATAATATTTCAAACCAAGCTAAAAGGGATTAAATTTAATAACAAAAGAGACTAAACTGAAGAATCCCTATGGTAAATCCAAATTTACAAGATTTTAGAGCCTACATTACATTAAGGCTCATATAGCAGGTAACCTTCATATATAAGCCCCTTTCTTTTTCATCTTCTTCATACATTTTCCTATTTCAAAATTCAAGCATCTTGTGCTTTTTCCATTTTAACGTCATCGGTTTTCGGAATTTTCCTTTTGATTTCTGAACAACCGGTCTTCTGTCGTCTGGTTTTAGGCTTCCCTGCAGACTCTTGCTCGGTAACGGTCCTTGGTGGATCATCTGTTGATTCATCGGCTAAACCTGATCTGTCTAGTGCAGAAGCATCCGCCGATTTGGCAGCAGAATCGGATTTGGAGATGCTGGCAGAACCTCTGCCCCTCCTGATCCATTAGAAAAGTTCAACAGGGATACACAATTAAAAGCACTTGCTAAACAAAAAAATCTTGCCTCGCATGTGGACTAACCTGGATTTAGAATCATTGTTCGTGTCCATGGCCGCCTCCAACTCGGATTTTTCGTTGCCCTTTTCTACTCTGTACATTATAATAACTCACAAAGTAAGCTTAAAAAGTTAAGGCTTAATGGCATTAACTGAGCACACCAACATAGCAATCATACAAGATCAAAAGCATGTAATCGATACAAAATCCAAGATAGTTTTATCTGCTGTAGTTGCATATTGTGAGGAGGGTGCTCACAAACTGCATCATCCGTAATCAAGGTTCTTCTTGGGCATTTAGAGAATAGTATAATATCAGTTATATTAGTCATTAATGCAGTTCAGACCAGATTATACTTACATATCTGTTGCCTCAGCAAGCTTGTGAAGAGCAAGTTCTTGTTCCTGGTAGCAGAATACCGGTATGTGTGAATTAAATTGATGACATATCACATACAAAACAATAACTAGAAAAAACATTGAAGCTTTATACCCACCTCCTCTAGTTTCACATCAGCGAGAATTATCTCCCAGCGCTGCTTTTTGAGGTTTAAAACTTCAACATCACCATCAGCATACACAACCTATTGAAAAGTCATTAGAAAATACAAACACCAACCGACATAATCATCTAAGATTTAGATATCACTTAGTTATGCTTTTCGAGTTGAGTAGGGTTACTCTCACTCAAAATCATTTGAACAAGAGTGTAACTTCTTTTACGATTCATAACCAATGCATAAATTTCAATGATTCAATCAGCATGTAATGTGGTTGTGGTTTAAAAAATTAACACAAATCTGCAAAGAAGATGCACGAACAAATAAAATAAGATCAATCACAGCCATCTCACCTTGTGTCTTTCTTTGACATGATCATAAGAATCAATAACCCCTTCATAAAACCTGAAGAAAAGATTTTTATACGTATCATATATATATATATATATATATATATATATATATATATATATATATATGCATGGAAAATTAGAGCTTATTCAAGCTAACATCAATGCCACAAATTACTGGGATAAAATAAAGCAAGCAGCAGCCATATAAGATAAACATAGCCTCTACACAAACATTGTCCTAAACCTGCTGCGTTAGACTATATAGTCTAATGCAGCTAAGGGTCACAGCATGCTTGCTTAGAAAGACTGACACTTACGTCTTATCCATGGGCCACCAGACCTTGATCCTACTACCAACCAATGAGTTACCAAGCTCATGAGTTTCAGATGCCTGAAGAGAAAAATGTAACAGCAAATTAATAGGGTATGAATTAGGAGCAACTATCAACAGGAAGGAAAAGTCAACGTAAATAACTAACAATGAAAATAAGCTTCTGATTCAAATTATTCTGACCACTATCATTAAGTCAAAGTATGAAGACTAGGGCAGTGTTATCAATAGTGGAATAGTGGAATAGTGAAAATAGCATACAGCCAAAAATCCACTATTTTTTTCCGCTATAGCGCCACTATAACACTGTTAAATAACATAGCTCCCAGCTCCAAATCCGCTATGCTATTCCGCTATAACAGCACTATAGCCACTATTTGAAAACACTAGACTAGGCCAGGCAGAAGTTATTATGTTGGAGAATTGCTAAACACACAGTGTGAGAAATTGTATGAACAGGTACAAATTTTTATCCAGGGTCAAACCAAAGAAGAGTACCAGGGTCATATAAAAATGGAAGAAAGCGGGACATCTCAAGGGGTTTTATTGGACAAAATTGAAATTGAAATCACATACCTCTGAAGTCACAGTGGTGCGCCTTCTCCTCAGCCTTGCTTGTCCAGCTTCCTCAGCTCCACTTAATGCTTTACTAGCCGATTCTGTAATCAGCTCCTATAGAGTGGACACAACAGGACACAAAAGACATAATGTGCAAGGTTATATACTAGTGTATTGTGTGTCAACAGTGGTTATATAACTATATAAGATTGTAAAATGATACTACCCATACCGTAATCGCAGATGATTTGTTGAGATCCTTATTAGGAGTAGCATTACGCCTCCTCCTTTTCTGACCTTCTTCTTGAGCTGAGGACCTTCCCTCTTCCCTATTTTCTGCCTCAATATTTACAGTTGACTTGTGTTTCTCTTCATCTTCACGAGAAACCTTAGGTTCTGCCTCAGCAACTGCTGATTCAGGAGCCACAGCAGTTTTCTTATCACTCTTCATAGTAAATCTGATTTTCCTAATTGAACCATGAGGTTTTACTTCAGAATCCTTCCTTACTTCAGACTCCTGTTTCACCCTAACACCAGCAGATTCCAAAGAAGTCCCCTCTAGCCGAGGATTTAAATCGTCCTCCTTTGACATTGACAAAGAATGTGGATCAACATCTTGATTCCCTCTGGTAACTCTTTTCCTTGGCCGGCCCCTTTTGGGGCGACTTCTGTCAGGAATATCGAGATCTGCTGAAGGAGCATCAGTTTTCCCATCAGTTTTAGGTTCAGAAACTAAAGCTTCATGTCCTTTGTTCACATCGATATGCTTTGACAGCGCATTATCCTTTCTAGAAGCAGGATTTTCGCAAGGTGTAGACTGAGGGCCACTATCATGATTCTCTCTGGATTGAGCAGGTTCCACAGTGTTCTTTTCTCTCAGCTGAGAACCTTGAGCTTCACTTGCAGTTTTATGCTTTGACTGCATTTTACCCTTTCTTCTGGAAGTTGGCTTTTCAGAAGGTGGAGAAGCAGGGCTGCTATTGCCATTCTTCCAGGACAGAGCTGGTTTTCCAGTTTTTTTCGCCGTTTGAATCCACGAGTGATCATAGCCTTCCTCGGTATTCATCAAAGAATTAGGCTTGCGCCCCCTCTTTCTTGGCACAGTCCTCAGATGAGTTTCTGATTTTGATTCATGAACAGCCTCTAAAGCACTGGTTTCTGTATTGGCTTCGGCATTGCCACTTTTAGAGTTCCCCGTAACATCAGAACACAGTTTGGCTTCCACATTGCTACTTTTAGATTTCTTTATAGCATCAGAACGGAGTTTCCTTTTTGAACCAGACTTTTTGATGACTTGATCGTCCATAGTAGAATCTTTCGGACTTCTTATGTTTGACTTTGAATCATCCACCAGTTCGGCACCACTCACACAAGTTTTATCTGGTTCAAGAGCCTTGGTCACCTGGTCAAGAACGAAGTTTAAATGTTTAATATTGTGTTGATGCTGACTATTGCTTAATGAAGCACCCACTGCCATTGCAAGGGAAAAATTTAAGAATCCAATAACTTATTGAGAAAGGCAAAGGAAAATTACATTGCAGGATTGTTCGTCTGCATCTTTAGGTACATCAACCTGGTCCTCAGCAGCCTGAACCTGAAGCATTGCAGGAAAATCAATGCCAACTTCAATGTTAGCTCAAATTGTTGCAAGTAACAACACAAATATGACTGTTTGCAATGGAAATGACTTAAATGAGCATGAATAGCATATGAATATTTTTATGGTAAATTAGTGGTTTTCAACACGCAGTAAAAGTATGATTAAGCAGGAATATCTTCTGCTATCTATACCAGTTTATTTATTAGAGAGTATTGCGTAGTAGGAAAAGTAAAATGCACCTCTGTCTTATTAGAACCATTTGAATGATCATGTTGGGATGATTCAGACCCACTCTGGCAAATAGAAGTTACTATCTGTGCATATTCATCAAGAGCTATTCCTGAGGACTCCACTGCTCTCGTCAGATAAGGCTTAAGCTTATCCGAACAGTTCCTAATTACTTTCTCCGCCAGTGTCCAAGATATCGGAGAAATTTTCTGGTAAAATAAAATAAACCATGTTGACAAATTTAAATAAAACAACATGAATACAAAATAAATGAATAAATTGATAAAACAAACGAAAATGAAAGGATATCAGATGAAATTGACAAATTGCAAAGCATGTTACCTGGTTTTCCTTTCTTACACTCTCTAATAGAGGTTTAAGAAGGTCCGGCGAAACTTCTTCACTTTCATCTAATACCAGGGTCATTATTGATTCCATGGAGTCGATTGCAATAGGAGGATGGTTTGACCTTCAAGTTCATCAAATAATACCTTGAGTCATTAATCACTTCAGAAGCAAATGAAAACTTAACCATGTGGAAAAATTAAAATAAAAAAAATAAAAAAAGCAATCAACTTTTCCATTAGCAGTTATCAATGTAAAATAACTTCACAAAGCTTCATCTACCAGTCATTTGCAAATAAAAGATAAGTGATCATGGCCCAACCTTATACTTCTCAAGAAATGCTGAGACATCTCAATAATGAGGTCATCACACTCGAGATCCAACATGACCAAGCATAGTCTTATCTTTGCAGTATTATCAAGTATGGCTAGTGCTTTTTCATAACGACGGCCAGATGCATCAGACAAATTGCCAAAAGCTGTCACCATCAGCTTGAATATTTCCTGTTCACATGAAATGGAAAGCTTTCGTATGATTACGAGAAAAGCACTAACATAATTCAAAGCGTGCAGCACACTTGAACTTTTTTATTATTGAAAAGTGACAGTTACATCAAACTAAAACCAGTACCTTCATCTGTTCATCATCATAAGGGTTATCTGGCGCTGTAATTCTTGCAATCTCAGCAATGCAAGAAGCAACAGAAACCCTAACATCCTCATCTGTGTGCCTAAAGAGCTCATCAGAAATCAACGCCTTCATGGAAGGTACGAGCGATTCCTGAATTGGCTCAGCTGGTGATTGTTCCACCATTGATAGCACCAGCTCTAGTCTCTAAAAAGTTAGAAAAAACAAATAGTTGATAAAGTCAGTTCAGTTGGGATTGGAAGGTTTGTTTCGACAATGCTGTCTAAATACATGGGTAAAACTCCCAATTTATGTTGTCACTTGAGATGAGTTAAAGCAGATATCAACTCTATTTTTGTTTTTCCAACTCAAGTAATGGCATAGCATAAACTAAGCCTTCGCCAAATATCCACATTTCGGTGCATCGCACGCGCCTCAACTGAAACCTTGAATGCCAAACACGCCAAGCCAAATAAAAAAACCTGACCCTAAAGGGAGCTTTGAACTTCCAAAGGAGCTTTATCAAAGATGACAAATTCCCTCTTTGCATAATGAGATAGAAATTGGCAAAAATAAAAAGAAAAGGGTTTGCAAGAAAACACCCCAACTAGACAAATGAATAGAGCCAATGAGACTCAAAAAATCAGAAACTTCCCTATCATACATGAAAACAATCACAATAATTAACAATTTTCAGACCATAAAAAAACTACAATTTCCTTGGAAAATATCCAGAATTTGACAGTACCAACCCAATTGCGGTTAGAAACCCCAAACATCAACACACAGCAAATATCTACAGCAAAAAAAAAAATTTGAAAAAACTCAGCCCCGAAACAAGACATAACAATCATCCAAACTGAAACAGCAATTCATGATCAAAATTAAGGAAGACACAATATGAAATTCATTACACAAAAAACAGATACATACATGTATAGATGAACCAAAAAAAGGGGGGGGAGGGGAATCAAAGAGAAGAGAACACATTACATCAAGCAGTTCAAGATGCAATTTTTCATCAGAGGGAGCATTATTGTTNTTTTTTTTTCTTCTTCTTCTCTCTCTCTCTCTCTCTTTTTGTTTTCTTTCTGATCACAAAATCACAGCATCTAACAACACATTCACACTGAAAAAAAATGAAAATTGAAACTTTGGGTCTAATTTTATAGCCCTAAGGCACTAAGTGCACCCACACAATTCAGGGGTTTCTGGCAAAGTGTTGGACATGCAAACCAAAAATACACACAGAAAAAAGGAATAAATATAAAATTAAAAAAATAAAAAATAAAAGACCACCCAGTTTTTTATTCCACCAATGTTTTGTTTTTCTGGCTTTGAAATCCGCATACAGTGTGCCAGGATTTTTTTTCCCTTTCCCTTTTATTTTGGTTACCTTAAAAACAAAAAAATAAAATAAAAATTAAAAATTAATAAAAACCTCCCTAAGGGTCATTTTCCATTTTTTTTTCATATCTAATCGGTACATTTAATGCTTCCTTGTTTTTTTAAGGTCAAGAGGTGACGAAAAGTTGTATTATTTAAATATATTAAAAGATATAATTTTGTGACACACATAAAGGGTTGATTATAATGAATATTATAATATGTGTGAGAGAAGTGATAATATGTTTATAATTATAATAATTGAGAGCAATGTATTAATATATTCAATTTTATGAATGGTAGTTGATATTTTTAAAAATAAAATAAAGAAAAAAAATGTCACATGTTACTAATAATTATAGATAAATTTAAATAAATAATAATAATATTGAATAACTTGACTTATTAAATTTTTCTAAGTATTTTTTAAGTGTATACAAGTAATAACTTTTTTTTTATGATAAAACCATGTTTTGGCCATTATTATGAAACTACTGTTTTGCCCCTCCCCTTGTGACATAAACTCTTGGCTTGCAAGGAAGGGTATGTCACTCACACTCTCACTCACTAAATTGGTTTGGTCAGTGGTGTATGTGTGTGTCAGCCTCTGCTGCAGACAACTTACAATTTTGCATTGACAATTGGCACTGACGTGTGCAATAGGGATTTTGATTGTAGTTTCAAAATTTTGATATGATGAATTATACTTAATATATTAATATAATATTTTAACTTTGATCGCAGATAACTCATCACTTAAAATTAAAATATTATTTTTATTATAATTAAAAGTATATCTAATATATCATTCAACTAATAAGATTTTCTACCATTTACAGACATTACAGAGGATATGCACTAAGCATGATTGATGTGCAAAAGGGTTGCCAATGAACATAATAAGGAAACTCATTAAATTAAATTAAGGTTACAGAATCAAGCAGAGAATTATTTTATAGAAAATACTTAGTACTCGTTACCCAAAAAAATAAAGAAAGTCGTATTTCTTCTTATCCGTTAAAGGTGATAAAATTAAAGTATTATAGAGCTCAATTGAAACAATTCCAGTCAAATAATAAAAATAATATAAAAACAACATGGTAAATATATAAGTGTTTATAATAAATATTTATTTTCATTTTAGATACTCGTTCTCTTTTTTGTTCAAGTGCATTTTGAATTCACCGTTGTTTGCTGTCTTTCATCCTTTAGGACCTGGTAGATCAGATGCCAAAATTAGGTCTATCCGAATTTTTGTTTTTATTTCATATATTTCTTATTTTTAGAATTTTTTAAGAAAAAATAAGGAAAGCTGAAAATAAAAATAAGATATATACAAATTTATTATTTTCACTATTTTTTTTATAAAATTCTGACAACAAGAGAAAAATAAGTTTAAGCCCTCTCATCCTTCCAAGCACTAAATACTTGTAGTATGAGTGCATACTTGTGTTTTAGGTGTGTAAATAAATAAATTAAACTATTCATAAATTATTCTAATTTGACTTGTTACTGCTCAATCATGTTTGTTAGAACTTAAATTGGTTTAACTATTGATTCCATACTGAATATTGTGAGCAAGTTCAACAAAGGATTAAGGATGACTAATCATCATTAGTAACATTAAAGGTAAGTTATGATTTACTTGTGCACCCAAAAGGGGAAAAAAAATGTTAGGATAACATCTTTGTCATAATTCTTTGGATCATGCATTTGGGGGCTTAAGCCAAATTACTTGGGGTATGACTTAGAGGATTTGGATTGTGCAAAAAGTCTCTTTGGCTTAAGCAAAATTACTTGGGGTGTGGCTTAGAGGATTTGGATTGACCAAAAAGTATAGAGATGCTATGAAAACTCATTTAACTAAGCAAGCTCATTGTGCCAGTAATCTTGGATGTGTAAGATATCCTGACGTGTTGCAGAGTTGCTCTCTTCTATCATAGTTATCCTATTCCACAAATCAAGTCACACTTTCTCAAAAATTGTACTTCGTCAACACCTTAGATACACCAAATCTCAGATTAGTAGGGGAAGGAAATAAAAGAGAGGGTTTAACTTATAGGAGTAGAGAAAATAAGGAGAAAAATGTGAAATGTGGTACAAGGTGGGATAGTTAGAATCAATGGACAAACAACACCCACTTTTTTATCTCATATTCTTCTCTTTTCACTAGATTCACATTTAGAATTCAACACAACGAGAACACTTAGAAAACATAATTCTAAAACACCAACCTTAAGCTGCCAAAAGCCACCACAAAAATCAATACGACTAGAGAGGGCGTCTTGTCCAATGAACAGACCTGTTGCACAAAGAGCTTTCTTAGAGTCATCCTTAGAAGGATTTCCATAAACACCCGTTGTTCAACCCTCTAATCTAATTCAAAGAAGTTTTTATCATTACTAAATAGCTCAATAGTTATCCATAACAAGCTTACCGACCCACAATCTCTATAACTCTCTACATTTATGCTTTAAACCTCTATTATCATATTTTGTTAGAATAAATAAATAAGTTTAAACTTAAAGTCTATTATCATATTTTGTTAGAACAAATAAATAAGTTTAAACAATTTTAGCATAAAGTCAAGAATCATTTCTTGACAAAGTTTATATCCTCACTATTAGAAGTTCGTAAGTGAGTCATGTACATATAATTGCGTATATTTATTTGGCTTAGTAGACAATATAAAAACAGAGACAAAAGTGAAAAGAGACATAGAAAAGGAAACATATATACACACATCAACGTTACTAGATCACTGCACATGTGTGATAAAATATAACAGTATTTCTCAATTGTCCTCTCTTTTATAAGATTTTCTTTCTCTTTAAAATGTAATTTTTTTTTTGTCGTCTTCAATTATTAATTTAATTTTTATGTTCGTCCAGTATCAAAACAATTTAGGCTATCACTTAAAAATATGTTGTCATTACATCATAACATTTTAGTTCTACCCATAAAAGTGACTCAAGTAGTAAAATGCAAGAACATAAACTTTACCTGTAATGTATATTAACTTTTTGACTCTTTTTTGCGGTGAAATCATTTGTAAGTAATTTCTGTAAGCCTTCAATAAATCTTGTAGTGATATGTCTTCCTTTTTCTCGAACATATATCTATACACACAAAATAAAAATTAAAAAAATGAAGAATTTCTTTTAATAAGTATTTTTGTGCTCTAGGTTAGTATTATGATGTGATAGATAATCATGGTAGGTTAACAAAAGAAATTGATATCATATATCAAATAGGTTCTGAGGATGGGGTTCTATTAACGATTCACAATGATTGAGGTACACAAGAAAGAATTTAGGTCAAGAGTGAATATTAGAAGGTAAATTATCTTCATTCTAAAGATTTTAAAACATAGTAAAATGTAGGATATATATGTATAAAATGTAGGATATATATATATATATATATATATATATATATATATATATAT
>QANU01057563.1:281102-375526 GCA_003254905.1 Nissolia schottii | reverse complement strand
AAAAAAAAAAGAGTAAAAGAAAATAGTTTTAAAAGTTGGGGATTTTACAACAATATAATTTTATAAAAGAAAATACTTTTAAAACTAGAGATTTCATAAAGTTTTGAGTATAGAAAAGACTGATTTTGATATTACATATGATTTCATAGTAGAATTGTACCGAAAAAATAATCTTGCAATTAAAAATTTTATAGCAATCGAAAAGAACCTGATTTTGTGAGTAAAGATTTCACATATACATATAATTGCATATATTTATTTGGCCTAGTACACAATAGAAAAACAGAGACAAAAGTGAAGGGAGACAGAGAGCAGGAAACATATATATACATCAAGGAGGTTACTACTTACTAGATCGCACTACACGTGTGATAAAATATAATAGTATTTCTTAATTGTCCTCTCTTTGATAAGATTTTCTTTCTCTTTAAAATGTAAATTTCTTTTGTCATCTTCAATTATTAATTTAATTTTTATGTTCTTCCAGCATCAAAACAATTTAGGTTATCACTTCAACATATGTTGCCATTGCATCATAGCATTTTAGTTCTACATAGAAGTGTGACTCAAGTAGTAAGATGAAATAACATAAGCATTACCTGTAATGTATATTAATCTTTTGACTCTTTTTTGTTGTCAAATCATTTGCAAGTAACTTCTGTAAGCCTTCAATAAACTTTGTAGTCATATATCTTCCCTTTTCTCGAACATATATCTACATACAAATTAAAAAAATTACAAATTTCTTTTAATAAGTATGTTTGTGCTCTAGGTTACCTTCATGACGTGATAGATAATTATGGCAGGTTAAAATAAGAAATTGATATCATATATGAAATAGGTTCTGAGAATGGGGTTCCATTAACGATTTCACAATGATTGACGTACAGTACAGAAGAAAGTGGTTTTAATAATAAGAATTTCATAACAATCAAGATCAATG
Organism: Nissolia schottii; assembly: GCA_003254905.1. Lineage (NCBI taxonomy): Eukaryota > Viridiplantae > Streptophyta > Magnoliopsida > Fabales > Fabaceae > Nissolia > Nissolia schottii. The sequence goes on along the minus strand of QANU01057563.1, from coordinate 374,583 downwards.
TATAAAAGGAAAATATTTTGAGATTAAGGATTTTGAAATTGAGGTACAGAATAAATAGATTTAGGTTAAGAGTGAAGATTAGAAGGAAATTATCTTCATACTAAGGAGTTTAAAACATAGTAAAATGTAAGATATATATACGGAATCCAAAACCACAGGTGGTACTGACCCAAAAAAAAAAAAAGTGTATAAGAAAAAACAATAAAATCAGTTACAAGAAAATTATGTTAGGAGTGGTTGGCTCACCTCGTCATCCTTCCACTGAAGATTCGTCATAACTTAAATTTAATTTGTAGCTTTTCTAATTGGCGAGTGATTTGTGAGGGTTGTTGCAAGCACTCGATGAGTTCGGAGGCCATGTCCTAACCCTAGATTAGGGTAAGTTTTCCTCTCAACTAAAATTTTTCATCATCAAACAAAAGAAATTCAAGAAATTTTTTCAAATCATAGATTCATAATGATCATCGGATAGAAGAACTATTTTTTAAGATTAGAGATTTCACAATAATAGACCAAGAGAAAATTATAGAAGAAAATGAGTTTAGTATTTTAGATTTCACACAACGAAAACAAAGTATAGGGTGGAGATTTGGGAGTAGGTTTCATAATAAAAAAAAAGAGTAAAAGAAAATAGTTTTAAAGTTGGGGATTTTACAACAATATAATTTTATAAAGGAAAATACTTTTAAAACTAGAGATTTCATAAAGCTCTGACTACATAAAAGACTAATTTTGATATTACATATGATTTCACAGTAGAATTGTACCGAAAAAATAATCTTGCAACTAAAAATTTTATAGCGATCGAACAATAGAAGAACCTGATTTTGTTTGTAAAGAGTTCACAACAAGAAAATGAGAACAAATTGCATAAGTAAATGATTTGACACGCTGCGAATTTCACAGTGATGACAAATTATTGAAGAAGCCTATTTTGAGATTATAAATTCAAGAGTGACAGCGGAGGAAGAAGACGATTGAGATTAGGGATTTCACAACGACAATAGAAGAAGAAAAAGGTTTGGAAATTAGGGATTTCACAATGACAATCGAAGAAAAAATGATTTGGAGATTAGGGATTTCACAGTGATAACAAGATACGACAGTATATATAGGAAAACACATTCGCAAAATTATAGATATAGAATATTCTAGAGCCTGAGTTTATATTAAAAAATTGTATAATTATTATAATATTGTGGGGCCTAATTTATATTTTCTTTTCAATTAAGTTGTATATTTTTCTTTACATTAAAAAAATTAGTAGGACACGAGAAAATATCTTATCTACATTCAAAGGCATGTGAATAGGGACGATTGGACAAAATAGATCAAAATTAGGAAGCATGGATGCTTCATGAGATTGTCATGCTAGCGTGTTCAACATTTCTCATACACGAATACACCAAGACACTCATCCAACATATGCGTCTCACACGTTTAGAAGTGTTCAGATAAAAAAATATAATTTTTTTTTTTTTGCTTGCGCACACCTCCGACAAGCCCCGAACACATATTGCACGTGTCCAAATAAATAATACTTTTTTTGCTCAGACAAGCTTTGGACATGCCCTTAAATTGGGCCTCCAAAACTTTCAAACTCATGGGCCATGTTTGGAATCAAATTGGGCCTCCAACCACTCTCCATTGCTTTCTTTGGTGATCTCTAGGGACTCCAGTCCCTAGTGAAGTGGGGTGGGCTTTCACCAACTCGTGGGTCATGTGTATAGTAGTACATTTTTTCTTGTTGTTAGAGTTGGGGCTTGACCCTTGTGTTTCTCCTAGACCTCCACCAACTCGTGGGCTTTGTTTTTCATGAGACAGGTTAAAATTTTAACTCACATAAGTTAAATACGTTTGACTCGCAAGTTAGGTGGAGAAATGCAATGCAAGGCACGTTGACTCGAAAAAAAATACTTTTTGTCAACCCAACCCATTTCTTTGTGTCCCTAACTCTATGATTCGGCCATAGTAAAATTTTATGATTTGGTGATTGTATGATTATTGTAAGAATCATTTTCATTGTGTATGGACCATTTAAGTTCTACTTGATAAAGAATTGTATTATTGTATGCGTTCTATTTTTTTATTTTATTTAGATATCAATTGTCTGACAAACAATTATAATTTATTAAATTTACAAAAATAATGTCCAAAAATAATAATTAATCACTTATTTAAACATTTCCTTCAATTTTTACGTCAGCTCATGAGCAAACTAACATTCTTCTAACCGGGGCAAACATAAACTTACATAAAATTTTAACTAATCTCAAAAACTGACTCGCCCTGTGACCCACCCCAACTCGTTTAACACTGCATTGAACGTTGGTTGACCCAGCCCACGCCTTTTGCCATCCCTAGTATGTCCTTTATGGGTAACAGCCCCGAACGGCAAAGGAGCATGCAACCAATGAGCTCCAACACTAAGGGAGAGCCAACTACCGACGAGTTCTATTGAGCTGAATATTGTCAGTGATAAAACCTGTTACTTGGCCTATGTACAGCATCTTACGCTTATAGTGTTATAAAAGGTAAATGAGATAATCGTGGAAACGCTTATTCCTGATCATATACATGTCTAGCATCTTAAGCTTATAGTGGGACACATGGTTTTTCAAAAAGGCAAAAGACCTCTTCCTTGATAAAAACCATTGACATTGTGAAGCACGTAAAAAATGAGATGAAAGAAATTGGGTTCTCAACACATATCGCTTAAAACCAACTTAGCACGCAAGTCTTCCCTTCATTGATAGTTGAACAAAGGCAGAGAAATCATGCATGTAATTAAAAACTAAGTAACAGCAACCGGAATGCAAAATAGTCATTAAATAATCAAAATCTCTAGGCAGATACTCCAGCTACAAGGCAAAATTCGTTCTCATAAAAAAAAACCTCGAAACTAAAGAGTGAAACACAACTATAAATCTTGCAACTCAAGCAGATTTCACATGCTGAAGGACAACATTATAGGCTTCATGCTCCTCTCCAAAATCCTGCACATACACAATAGATAAGAAATTATAAAGCAAAATACAATTAAGAAAAATTAATGTTTATACATGTAATTCTTACCTTGACAACCACACAAGAGCAACCAGTCACCTTCCTAGCTTTTCCTTCAGAATCAATCTTGCACAACTACAAGAAAACACACCAACAGAATTAATGCAAGGAAACAAACTAACAATAGAAATTTGAAACTTGAATGTAGTAAAATAAGTACAATCAATACTTATATTGAACAAATTCTGAAAGTGAATTGGCGTAAAACAACAAAAGTAAATGAATTAGCATTGCTTGACACTTACACCAGCCCACTCTCCGAGGGTCTTAGCACTTGGAACTGTCAGCAGGCTAACATTGTGCTCCGCACAGAGGGCCTTGACAAGTTTTACATAGTCAGGCTGGTCGCAATCCTCGGCGAGAACAACAAGCTGTGCAGTGCGTTTTTCAATCACTTTTGCACCCTCATGAAGGCCACGTGCCAGGCCGCCATAAGCCAGCGACTTTCTAAGCACGAGCTGCAAGGCAGTCATGATGTCCATCGGCTCGCCAATGGCGGGTGCTGCAACTGGCTCAGCCGGCACGGCAACTGCTTCATCACTGCTGATGGAAAACATCATCAGCATCACTTCATAAAGGATAAGATATTCAATAAAGACAAGGAACATAACAAAACATTATACATATACATATATAAGAATCATAACATATACCAACAGAAAAATGAGAACAAATACCCAAAAAGTTGAATAACAAAATAAATCATTTTCATAATTTGAAAAAAGAGATGCCAGCAGTAATAAGCTATCGGAGAGACAAACCATAACATACAAATGCAAATGCAAAAAATGAGGACAACTTCAAACCATAAGCCTACAGAAGAATCATTTTCACATATTGAACCAAAATTTAATGCATCCTGCAAAGCTTACACAGTAAATTGTTTAATTACTTAAAAAGTTGCGTTAAATTGTGACAGGAACACAATATACACTGATTTCATAATACAAATAACATAAAATAAAACTACATTCGGAGGCCAATGTTGTCAATTACATAACTGTAATTTAAATCCTCCCAAGCAAAATATCCAACACTAAAGGTTCGTGTATCAAAAACAGCACAAGAGCATGTTGACAATGAATCATGCTATGATAAAACAATAAAGCATAAAATCAAATTATATTATAAAATAACACACGAAAGCAAAAACGACTCATACCCTGACATCTTTGTTGATTTAAGAAAACAAGCTCTCCTTCTCTGCACAAGCACAAAAAACAAACCAAAAAAAAAACTATAGAATCAGATCTTGTGCTACGAGGCAGTAATCAGTAATTAGCGTAAAATAGGGAAAAATCAAAATATCGTTCAACATAAACATGTGAAACTGAAAAAAATATGAATCGAACTGTGCCTACGATTCAGCTAAGTCCAAATCGAAGAAGAAATTTTTTTTTAAAAAAAAAGCACGGAAATTATAGCATGAGAAATGGTTCAATCAAACGCAAATTAACAGCGAGAGAAGAAAAATAGAAGGATTCGTAGAGGGGAACAGAAAAACCTTGAAGCCGCCGAAAACAGGGTATAGCTGCCGCGAGAGTGTAAGGAGCCTGCAAAGCGTAACAAATCTTATAATAGGAGGAAAGCTAGGGTTTTGTTATATTATTATATTGGGTTCTTCTATTGGGCCCACTGCCACTTTTAATTTGGACCTTGTATATATATTGGCCCGCAAGGGAGTTTGGGTTTGCATCTCCCCCCACACACATGGTGGGTACAAACCAGCCCAAACTTGGATAATCGTTTTATCTTCTACTTTTGTCAATTGCTAGTGAGTTGCAGGCACATGAACAATTTGTAAGATTTAATAGAGTTTTGGTTGGTTGACATTTAGATGGTAGTAAGAGGACAAGTTAATATTGTATTCTGTTTAGTGACATTGTACATGACACGTTTGTTTGTATTTTTATCTGTATCTTGTTTAGTTTAACAAAGACAAGACAGAAAATATACTCTAAATAACTTGAAATACCCTTATTGTATTAATTTAATAGGAAAAAAACACATTACCCTTATTGTGTCTCTGTGTCCTATCTCTTTGTTTTAGCAAAACAGAGATACAGAAAATACATTAATTTTTTGTCCTAAGATACAAGTTTTTATATCTGTCTCAGTAGTCAAACAAGATTTTGTGTATTTTTGTCTCTGTATTCCTGTATTGTCTCAGCAATCAAATGTAGCATAAGTTACATAAAAAGAATTTAAATGAGTTAGACACTAAATGAGCAATTATTTTATAAAATCCTCTTTATTCCATTGTATAGATTCAGTTAAAATGAACAACAACAATTTTTTTTGGTTAAATATGTTTTTAGTTCCTCATCAATTTTGAATATTGTGCTTTATCTTTCAAATTTTTTTTTCTAAAAATCGCTCCTAATAATTTTTTTTGTAAAGTTTTAGTCAATGTCATTATGTTAAGCCATTAATTGTTGACATGATAGTTAACTTGGTCACGTGGCAGGTCACATGTCACACATGTGATATGATTAACTTAATCATTGTTTCCTCTGCTTACTCTCACGTTGTTCTCAGCATATGCTTATTGTCTTCTTCTTCTTCTTCTTCTTCTTCTCCGCTACACCCCTGTGAGTTGTCACCCCCCGTCGCTGCTAGCGAAGCGACCTCACCCACACGTCCTCACCTGCTTCTTTCCTCCCCCTCTCTCCCATCACCGCTATGTGGTCAAGTTTGTGAAGACTCATTCTCTCGGGCGCTACAGTGACACGAAACACTAGAGGCGCTGCAGCACGTTGCAAGCTCTGTATCGTTGCAGCGACACGAAGGATGCTGAAACCTTAACATCACATCTATTCCTTGGAGAGGAGGCTCCTCCTCCTCCTATAAATAGAACTCCCTAAGCAGCACTACAAGTCCCTAATTCCTTCAGAACTTTTAAGGTTCCTCCCAAGTGCGGGAACATTTTTGCTCAAATTTTCTTGTGGAGACACAACATCTTTGCCTAGGATAGATAGTTAGTCTTTTTAGGGGGGTGGCTTAGGGTAGTAGGCCTCGACACCACTACTTTGGTAGCGGTAATGTTGTGGCAGTCCACGACCGCAGTTGCGATGCCAGTTCATCGTAGCGATGCCAGATCGCTATCGAGACATCCTTGAGTAATATTTTTGTCAGTTTCTCATAGTATGGTGTTTGTTGGTCATTCTAGGTGCCAACGCTAGGCTGCTCGGAGCTTCCAATGATAGTGCTCCCTAGTCTCAGGCATTTTCAGGTGAATGAATATTCTGGTGCGTCGACGGTGTGCCGCATTAGCAGTCCGTCAATCGAGTCAGTTATGCTAGCGTGATTATTGTTATTATTATTTAATTATTAATTATTCAAGGATCTAGGTTAATTAATTATTAATATGCTTTGTAAATCACATGTTAGGACTAAGTAGAGACAGATGCATGTGTTGTGTGAAAAAAATGTATGTTTATATGCTTAGAATTGTTTGGTTAGGTTTAAGTAGCAACTCAGATAGTACGACATAGGATAATAGGCTTTCCATAATCAGTAGGCATATAATCTAATAACATTGGTAATTAATTACAAGTAAATAGACTATAATTAGCTCGCCCACACTAATTAAGGATATCATAATCAGTTATGCATGGCAACTCTAGGGTCGTGGACTTACGTTGCAACAACTTCAGTTTGATATGTATTCAGCGTACCCATGGTACTCTCAATGTGATATGGGTTCGACGTACTCACAATATTCTCTGTATGATATGGGGTTTAGTGTAACCATAGTATTCTCAGCATAATATTAGTCCAGCATACCTACATTGACTCGATATCCTTTACAGGTTCTAGCGCACTCGAATCGCGAGGATTTATCATGGCAAAGCAAAGTCGAACTCACACTTCCTTGATTGAGGATTAAGAGGCATCTATTTTCGCGCTCTTTCGTTAGAGGCGAGCAATATTACACAACAATTATATCAATTTAGCTATTCAGCAGTAATATTCTTAGCAAAGTTATAATATGTGAACTATTTTTGCATTTATCTTTTAGTTATATATGTTATCTGTATTAAATGTCAGTTTATGTTATGTGTGTGGTATCGAAGTACCCATCAGGCCATCACTAAGTTGACAACTCACTCCTCCGCTCCGTCATATTATTTTTTAGATGCAGTTGAGGGGAGTGATAATGTTCCCTCATTGAGGTCTAACGTCAGTGATAAGCTTCGATTTGCACTAGGGTCTACCTTATTATATTCTTTTTGTTAGGATTTGCTCTAAATAGTTAGGGCAGAGGTTTACATTGCCAGGTTTTAGCATCAGTATTTATTAATTTCATTATTATTTTTAATCAAACATTATGTAAATCAAACAATTACTATTTGTTATATATAATTTAGTTATTAAATCAATATCATGCATAATCAGTAGTTATGTCACGTCAAAGCTTCTGTGGGGTTAACATCCCTACATGTGGTCACGCCTAAAGTTGAGCCGTGACAAAGTTAATTGTCACGTCAACCGTTAATGACTTAACATGACGACAATAACTAAAACTTTACAAAAAAAATTATGAGGGACAATTTTTAACAAAAAAATTAATGAGAAATAAAACACATAATTCAAAATTACGAGGAGCTAAAACAAATTTAACCCTTTTTGTTTGCTCATTATATGTAGGAGTTATGTTATTTGTATTCACTCATGTGTTGGACGCCAAATCAACACATATATTTATTATTGGATGAAATTTTAAGAAAAATGATATTTGTATACCAAAAGGTGATTGCACACTCAACACATGAGAGAAAGAGAAAAATTAAGTAATACATCTCATATTTTATGAGTAAGTTAGTAGAGTATGGTTAAGCGGAAGAGACTCATTATTCCTTAAAAAAATATGTAAAAAATAAATAACAAAATAATTTAATTTTTCTATTTACTAAATATAAAAAATCATTCAACATAGTATTTTTAAATAAGCAAAATTAGTTAATTGTCTCATCCACTTTTTTTAAAAAGACATGCGTATAAAAATTCAATGATAACGTAAAAAAATGACCAACAAACAATTTTAGCTAAAATCAGTTTTGAAAGTAAAATTTAAAAATAATTACATTTCAACAACATTTGTGACTTATATATTTGAAATACAGAACATAGACTAAGCTCAAACCGGTGTAAAATCAGGCAGGGTGTCATTATTCCATACCTGTCCTATCATCATCTGTTCTCATTTTTATTTCTATTTTTTGTTTAGAAACTTAGTAGTATCGCATTTTTTCTAGCGGTGAAGAATAGAGAACATGGAAATGAAATTGGAGGGAAAAAAAAAAAAAAGAGAGAAGAACATAACAGCGTGTTCAATTTAAAAACCTCATATCATAGCCAATGCCCGTTTTCTTCTCTCATTAATTATTCCTTTATTTTCCTTTCTCCCTCCGTTTACATTAAGATTTCGTTTCTCAGGAAACAAACAAAACAGATTCTCTTCCAATGATATAAGGAGTAAGGACCTCCACCAAATAAAATAAACAAAATAACAAAAATAATAAAAAAACAAATTAAGCAAAACAACAAGGAGCGAGAAAAATAAAAAATATACCCAATCCCACCACTTTTTACCAAAATATCATTCATTCCCCCTTCTACTTCTCATCATTCCCAAAATTCAAAAAAATAAATTAAAATTAAAAAGTGAGAGGAAAAAAAACGAAAAAACAGAAAAAGGAAAACCCTAGAACAGGGAGAGATTTTCATCACACAAATCTCTTCCTTCTCCTTCCTTCCCTCCCTCCCTTTTCTCATCAAAGTTCCAATATTTTCCCCAATTCCTTCCAACCTAGGTCACAATTCACATCCCCTTCTTCAATTTTCCCCCAATTTTTAATTATCTTCCTTCAATTTTCCCAAAGAATCCATTTTCCCCAGAAATTCTCCCCCAATCTTAAACTACCCTCCTTCAATTTTCCCAAGAATCCATTTTTTCCCGATTTCCCCAATAATCCCAATTCCATAACCCTACGGCGCGAGATCCATCATCGTCGCCGCAAGAATTACATGCTCAATTTCGCCGCCGCCAACCGCCACCACCGATGCCGCTCCTCCCGAAGATCGACGACACGACGATCCAGATCCGCGAGGTGTGGGACTCGAACCTGGAGCACGAGTTCTCCCTCATCCGCGACATCGTGGACGACTACCCCTACGTCGCCATGGACACCGAGTTCCCCGGCATCGTCCTCCGCCCCGTCGGGAACTTCAAGAACAGCAGCGACTACCACTACCAAACCCTAAAGGACAACGTCGACATGCTGAAGCTCATCCAGCTCGGCCTCACCTTCTCCGACGAGCACGGCAACCTCCCCTCCGTCGCCAATTCCTCCACCGACTCCGACTCGTCCGATTCCGACTCCGGCGACCGCAGCAGATCCTGCATCTGGCAGTTCAACTTCCGCGAATTCAACGTGAACGAGGACGTGTTCGCCAACGACTCGATCGAGCTCCTCCGCCAGAGCGGCATCGACTTCAACAGAAACAACCGCGAGGGCATCGACGCCCGCCGCTTCGGCGAGCTCCTAATGTCCTCAGGGATCGTGCTAAACGATAGCGTCCACTGGGTGACCTTCCACAGCGGCTACGATTTCGGGTACCTGCTGAAGCTGCTGACGTGTCAAGACTTGCCGGACACGCAAGCCGGGTTCTTCAATTTGATCAACATGTACTTCCCTAGGGTTTATGATATCAAGCACTTGATGAAGTTCTGCAACTCGCTTCACGGCGGGTTGAACAAGCTCGCGGAGCTGCTGGATGTGGAGAGGGTTGGGGTTTGCCACCAGGCTGGGTCGGACAGCCTGCTCACCCTCTGCACCTTCAGGAAGCTGAAGGTGAATTTCTTCAGTGGCTCGCTGGAGAAGTATGCTGGGGTGTTGTATGGGTTAGGTGGTGTTGAAGGTGGTGGTGGTGGGCATAGTTCTTATTCTTCTCATTGAGTGTGAGAGGTAAGGAGAGAAGAAGAAATGTATTTTGTTTTGAGATGATAAGTGTATATTGTGGTGAATACTGATTACCAACAACATGTTATAATGTAAGGCTTTGTTGGCAGTTTGAAGAGTAGTTGTTGTTGTTATATCTTATTGCCTTCACTCAGGTTTTTGTTATTGATGGGGTCTATTACTTGATGTTTCCCCTATGAACATTGCTCTTGTTTGGTTTCTTGTGTACTGGCATTATCTTTGATCTTTTCCACATTACTATTGTGGTTGCCTATACTTTATTTATAAGACAGCAGGTTTGTCTGTTATTGATTGTGTGCACTGTTGAAAGAGCAACTTGATGTTGGGTGTCAACGCAGTTACAGCAGTTTCGTACCGTGAACTAAGAATGGTGATGGGATTTTGATTGCTAGCATACTTTTGATTTGGAATTGTGTTTTATAGTCTCTCTTAACTTTGATTCTTTTTTTCTTTTGACGAGAACTTTGACTCTTGTTACCCTATTTAGATAGCCTTAGAATTTGCACGGCAGATTAAAATTATAAAAAGCTAACGGCAAATTTATTATATATATTGCATGGTGCAGAAATGACATGCCCATTTGTTCCCCCTTTCATCCATATGTTACTTCTTGTAAACTTCGAATAAATCTTACAGAAGTGGACATTGCTTGAATATGATGCAAGCAATCCAATACTAATAAGAGGGCACCTTACCCCTTCGTTTCACCTTGAAGGCTTGATCATCATGAAGGGTGACTCTGTTGGCCATAAAAGTTCCAATATTTCAGCTTCATACAAAATCATCTAATGTTTTGTTACTATTTTATACTAAGTGTATTTTGATTATGTTGCAGTCAGAAGAAGAGCAACCAGATTGTCCGATGTCTTGAGTTTCCCGAATAGAAGAAATTTTAGAAAACTATACTTTTGTAGCTTCCAAGTTCCAAGTTATCATCCAAATTGTCGATTGGACAAGAAGGGCAAAAAAATTAAAACTAAAGAAATTGCACAAAACAGATACTTCAGGCAATCTCCAAGAGAATAATTAATTGAGAGAAAGTAGCGAGTGAAATTCTCGAAATAAAGTAATGAGATTACAATTGTAGCAATACTTCACATAAACTTATATCTCCAATTGCTTTTGTTCTTCTTGCTATAGAACAAGGAACGAGCACATGAAACAGATCATACTTTCCATCTTCTCGACATAACCATAGATTTCTCGGCTGCCTTACTCTGAAATTTCAAGATACATTTGTTCAAATTTTCACAGGTATATAACTGAACTAAAAGCTGTATCAGTGGCAATTATAAATTTATGCAGTGGCCAATATATCATAATTTCTTTTATTTCTGATTTTGTTTTTCCATTTCGATCTTCCGTTTCAAATCTTATTCATAATAAAAAGAGATGTTTGACATGCCCAACCACTAACAAACCAGAAGCCTAATGATGCCGAGATTTAATAAAACAAATAGAAACCAAACTATATATAAGGTGCAAAGCATAAGGAATAGGGTTAAATTCAGCAGATAACTTTATCCTAGCCACCAACTCATATCACTTCATAGTTCATAACGTCATATACAAATTTGAGGATAGATGGACGCTTAAAATTTAGAGTAAATATCCAATTTGGTTTTGACATTTTCAATTTTACATCAATTTAGTCCTAAAATTTTTTTTAACATCAATTTAGTTCTACCATTTTAAAATTTGACATCAATATTAGTCTAATATTCAAATTTCAATAGGTCTAGTAAATCCAATCCTACATGGCTTGATGACGTGTCATCCACCCATCCACGTCATTACAATTATAATTTTAAAAGGTAAAAAACTTTAACAACTTAAAACATTAAAATTATAAAAATAATTATTCATCCCTGACCTAGACCTAGAGAAGCCTTCTCAAAGTGGTCATCTCTAACAGGAACTGTGCGGCGGTGGCTCTCCATCCACACTGCTCAAAACGAAGTCGCACCCACTCACCAAGACCCACAATTTTTTTTTTTCAATCCTCAAATTTATTATCACACTTTAGATCGTTTCTACCAAAAATCATTTGCCTTTTCACGACCAAAGGCTTGAATTGAGAACAACACTCAGCTGCATTAATTTAAAGTAGCGTTCCTTTATGTTCCTCATTGTAATTATTCTAAATTTGACAAAAATTATATGGTATACTTGTGAAGAGCACTAATAAATCATGAACAAGTTGCGGACAAGTTGCGAATTATTGATTTCCACCAGATTTGGAGTCCTTCACAAAACAAATGCCCATATACAATTCTCATTCCCGAGAAATTAGAGGGAAAGAAAAAGATGTATAATGGAGTCCAAACAAGCGCTCCCAATGATTTCTCTAAATGGTCTATCTGCACAACTCCTATTCTAACCTTTGGAGGCAATTTAATTCACTGCCCCCTTCACTGACTTGAAACAGAGTCAGAGGAAGCACCAACTCTTTGCCAGGATCAGGGACATTAATCAGACGTTGGTGCCACTGCTGGACTCAACATCCAATGACTGTGTGTGATGCAGCGAGTGGTGTGGGAGGAAAGCCGCCACTGCAGTTCTTGTTTAGAGATGAATAGTTCGAGATGGGGAAGAAGGGTATTCACTAGATTAGGGATGAGTAGTTAATTTATTTATGTTTAAATTATTAATGATTAAAGTTTTTTAACATTTTTATTTTATAATTTTTAATATTATATTTAATGATGCGGATGTGTGCGCATCATCAAGCCACGTAGGATCAGATTTTAGCCACATAGGATCAGATTTACCAAACCTATTAAGATTTGACTATTAGACTAAATTGATGTCAAATTTTAAAATGTCAGGACCCAAAAAAAAAATAAAATAATTCAGGACTAAATTGATGCCAAATTGAAAATGCCAAGACTAAATTGGATATTTACTCTTAATGCAATATGATATTGAATAATTGAAAAAGCTCGTGTTAAGACTGGAATCAGTAATGAAACAGTAACAAGAAGAAATAATGGTTAGTCTCTAGTGTGAGATGATGAATATCAGTGTGATAGCAAAAAAAATGTTCAATATAGGATAGCAAAAAAGTGTTCAATATAAACCCAAATTACTTGTTGCTGCACCCTGTAAGATGACAGGAGTTAATGCATGTGAATATAGATGCAACAGAGTTCTTTTTATTCATTCTCTCTTTCCAAGTTCTATATCATGGGAAGAAGATATGAATTGCATTCAGACCCTTTAAAACAAACAAAAACACAGAGTCAATAGGCAGGTAGCATATGCTATTCAGTGAAACCATGACATGAATATATGTGCGTGCTCACAAATCAGCCACTAACCTTTTGTCTTATGCTCTCTTGCGCTTATTTGGTTTGATCTGATTATTTACGATGTAACTGATCACCTCTTTCAACGTAGCCTTCCTATTTTCCTTGAAGTTCCATAACTCTTGCTGAGTATACCTACCGCTTGCATTGTATTCATTTAATTCTTTCAAGGCTGTGACAACAGCTGCATGTACCTCATCCCCCCATTCCTGCTTGAGATTTTTCAACTTCACATCGTCCTCATCTATAACTTCCTGTATCAATGCAACATCATCTGGTAAGTTCAGTCGTATACCATTTCTCTGATCTGGAATTATTACTAGTGTGATCAAGAGCTAAAAAAAGAGACAGACAGGACAATGCCACCCATTTACCAAAGCCATGCCATGTAAATAACTTCAAAACAAATGATAATATATCACTGACAATAAAAACCCATTTTTAACAAGAAAGCACATGAAGTCAAGAGTGAACAGAACACATAAATAGCCATGCAATTGATTCATCCAATTAAATGAAATATGTATGTTATGAACACACAAAGCATGTCTTGATGGTATATTCTGAAGACATACCTCTGGTTTATCATCGACGATTATCACTTTAAGTGGATGCCAGCCCGAATCCTTCAGGTTCTCCTGCCACAAAGAGATAAGCGTAGCAGCCTTTTCCTCATGTTCTTGAAGAGGATATTTTTTCTTGCAGGCATTCACAAAAACCTTCCCATCAAGCTCCCCCATTCTTTTGATCCCAATATTAGTTCGATTACCAGTCAGATTTTCCTCTACCCCCTAAAACATCAGAATAAGAGATAGATAAACCTCAGTATCCATAATTTACTCCTGGCACAATAACAAAATATCAAAATAGATTTACTACAGAGAGGGGAAGAGAATCTTCTCCCAACTATGTTTATAGCTTAGCATGATTAGATGCATGCATAGAAGCAGTTACTTGTTAGATGGTTATCTTCAAGATTCCTTGAGAAGCTAGATTATAGAAAAACAACTAAGTATATGTATTATGTCACAAGTTTACTTTTAGATGGAAATAAAAACATCATTAGAAAGAAAGTAGATGAGATCATACTGCTATTAATGCTTTACGAGCATTTTGTAGCTCATCATTGCTCTGCCGTTCCTTCACAATGAGGGTTTGGTTCATGTCCTCCATATCCTCCAAACTTTCTTGTTTTTCTTTCAATTCATCATCCATTTCCTTCATCTTACTCTGGACTGCTGCATCATCTTCATCTCCAAGATGCTTCATAACCTGCAACTTCCCTTTTAACTCTTCAATTTCCATTTGCAACTTCTGTTTGGCATCCAGTTGTTTTTCCAACAGAAGAATCTTGTTCAGGGCCTCCTCTTTCTCTCTCTGGAAATTTTGAGATTCACATTATCAGAAGGCTCAGAATCTATTAGAAATAAGTATACAAACAACATATGCTACAATGTCTTTTCTTAGCCGAGACACAATATATGAGGCAAACCTTTTGCTCCTCAACAAGTCTGTAGACATTTTCATCAGCTATCTTCTGCTCCTTTGATGCCAACTGGAGTGATTCATTCCTCAAGTCTTTCTATGAGGACAAAGAGATTGTTACATTAGAATTAGAATCCAGTAAAAAGCAAATCGGTAAATGCCAATAATGTCAAGTACAATGGCACCTCGAGCAAGAAAAGGATGGAAAGTAAAATATCAGGTAAATGCATCTTATGGTAGTTGTCTACAGAATGAAATGAACCCTTTTTGACAAATAATTATTGGCTACTCAGAGTTCAATGCTTCATGTAGCATATGAATATAGCAGTCTTTTAATTAATCATCAAACTAACTGAATGACATTATTATAACAGAAACCACTTCTACAAATTGATATTTCCTCACTGGACTGGACAAACACTTGGCTCAAAAAGACTAGATAAACATCTAGCCCAAGAACATCAGACCAACCTAAAGCCCGTGTAGACCGGAGACTCGCCATTCGGCCACCACTTAATAACGTGTGACTTAAAGAAAGAGGACAGATACCAAATCTTGTAAACCACCTTGTAAACCACACTATGTATGAGTCCACCCTTTCTTAATGAGCTCGATGGTTACGAGCAAAACTGCTACAAGTACCTTTACCACAGATCCCCGGGTATATTTATTTATCATGTTCTACTCTTACAGAGTTGGGCATTAAAGAGCCTCTCTTACTCCAGCACTCAAGGAGATTGGAACACCTGCCACTGATCATCTAGTTGGCCCAGAACCTAGAGATCACTCAAAATGATATACATATGGCAATATTGACTTTAGGTCCAATAAAAAATGATGAAAGATCACATTTGGGGATTTCTTCAATAGCCACCACTAATACTTAGTAGCAGATCAAAGACAAAATGTTTGAAAGGACGACTATAGACAAGACAAGCAAAGAAGACCAGCAGTTAAAAATATCATATAAAATGTGCAAATACAAATAGCCTAAAGATGTGATATACATTACCTTCTTCTTGTCCTCTTCAAGTTTCTGCCTCTCTTGATCAGTTAAAACCTCACGCTTGTTTAAATCTCTGCTCCAGGAATCAAGCTTCCGTTTCTTCGCCTCCAATTCACTACTCAACTTTTCTTGTTCTTCCAATATTCTCCGTACCTCGTTGCGAGCTCGACGTTGCATATTCCTTGATTCTGATAAAGAAACAAAACAATTTTGTAATAGTACATTCTATGCAGTTTTTGCTATTTTTCTGGGTTCACTGGCATACAAGAGTGTATTTTAGAATACTAAAAATACATAGCCACGTTGCAAACATAAGGATTACTACATGGCATGACAAGCAGGCAAAATCAGATGCTACAAAAAAAGTAAGTAGTCAAACCTTCAACAAAAGCATTGTGAAGTTTGTCTTTCTCCTCAAGCATCCTACTCAAGGACATAGTCTTCTCATTGTACTTGTACAGCATTTTGTTGATGTTTTCGTTTGTGATATCAATTTCGTTGGCTAGGTTTGCCACAATACTATTTCTGCTTTCAGATGCTTCTTGAACAATATCTGACACTGTCCTCAACCTTCCTTTCTTGCGGAGGTAATCCCCTATCTGTCCTTCACAGCTAAAATCATCTTCCCGTGCAATCCATCCATAAATGTTTGAACCTGCCTGCAACTTCCTTAAACTCCAATCCTTTTTGCCATGATGCGCAGTTTCAAACGATTTCTCAAATTCACTTGCATTCCTGAAACCATTCCAGTCATTATTGAAGTCCACCACAGCTTGAGCAACCAGGTCATCCTCATTCGAGAAGATACAAACATCTATCGGTCTGTATTTAGCAAACTCCTTCAACCAATATCCAGAATCATGCGATTTACTCTGAATGTTCACAATTATGCCCGTCCAGGGCCAGACATAAAGATCATCTTGCTGTGGAGGTTGATTGACAGCTTGGGGTACAGCTGGGCGCTGGGATTGCTCTGCTTCACTGGCTAGTTCATTCTCCAAATACTTAGCTAGAGCAAGGTGGTTCGCCTTTTGTTTTGCACTTCTGTTAGCAGAACCCTTGGCCACTCCTGATGCATGCGAAAATAGTTCCTTGTACTTGTAATCCTGCTTCTTCTTCCCAGCACAGAAAGGACATCTAAGAGAGCCATTAAAATGTTTAACCTTGTACTTTCCAGTCTTTAGCTGTTCATACGGTTTCTCTGAGTAGTCATCAATCTCAGAGTCGCTGATATCTGAATCGTCTTCCGAGCTGTAGTCCATCGAAGCTATTTATACAAAAACAAAAGTCAGCTCACGAGGAAAAATTCACGGAATATAATTCAATTTCAATGGGGGGAAAAATTCTAGAAATCATCAAAGCCAAAACTTATATAAAATAACTTAGGAAATGCTCATTAAAAGTCCCACACAAACATATAAATTCACAAAGAACAATTCTATAAGCGCTGCACAAACAACACTCCACTTTCCCACACGCACATGCTGTCACCATATGACACACCCACGTTTTAATGCAATGAGCATAGAAACCACGAGAAAAAGAATCAAACAGCAGAAACCCTAGAGTTTTTGTTTAATCCACCATAAACCGAATTGTTTGACAGATTTTCCTTAGAATATCGCATGCCGTATTCACCAAATCCCTAAATCGCACAGAACAACGGTCTCAATTTGTTAACAAACAAAACAAGAGGGGAAATTCGCAACAATGCAGCTCCTTATACATGCAAGTATGCAACTAATTGGAAGAGGAAAAAAGTAAAATAAATAAATAAACCAATCACCGAAAACTAGCAAGACATTCGACAAATCATAGATCGAATTGCATCATTTTCAACGCAGAGAAATCCACAATCAAGCTCAGAGACGAACATTTCGAAGAAGAAGAAAAAAACTAGGTGTGTATATATATATATATATAGAGAGAGAGAGAGAGAGAGAGGGCGAGAGGGCGTGGACTTACGTTGAAGAGAGAGTGAGAGGCGCAGAGAAGAAACGGTCACTGAGCTGAGTGACAAGAGTGAGAAGAGAAAGGAAATGGAGAATATGTGAAAGCCCTAACTAATAAGTACCCGTGCTTGAAATATTTTATTTATTTTAATTGATGTCTGCAATAGTTTTTAATTTTATTTTTGGGTACCCATGTCTGGAAGAAATTATCGTGTGTGTTGGAGATACACGGAACCTCTATGCATTCACCCGAATTAAAATTCACATTTTTGGAATTGAGTTATTTTATAAGGTGAATTGCATTGTTATTTATTATTTTCTAAGGTTTACGTGAAATAAAATATGGCATATTTAATGTAGAATATGGGGAATATGAGATTGAACACCTAGAGAAATCATTCTGAACATAACATAATAATGACTTGAATATATTAAAATTAAAGAATGATGGATTGTTTCAAGAAATAAAGGGAGATCATCTAACTAAAACTTATACTAAAAGGCCAAGAAATTACGGCTACATATTTTTTTTCTCTATTCTATTTATTAAAATGGATTACATTTATAATATAGCATATTTTTTTGGTAAAATTTATAATAGCATATAAACATTGAAAAATCTTCTTCTTTTACACATGTTACTCTCATTTGTATTCTTTACAATATTCCTATAAATATTTTATATATGTTAGGTGACATGTCAGCGTTACATCTATTATAAAATATTCATATTATTTCTTTTTATTACTTGACCATCACTTGAATTAAATCCAGTTAATTTGACATAATAGACAAGTTATGATATCAATCCACTTAAGGAACACTCGTATAATAGGAAAATAAATTCTCTTAATTAAAAATGGTCAATAACATTAACTTGTGCTTATTTTCATCACTCATTAAGTTACCTTACAAGTAAAGGACTAAAAAGATAAAATTAAGTAAAACTTAAATAATATTTACTCTATTCTCAAATAGCTGCCCATCTTTTTAATTTGACATATTTTTAAATAATTGTTCACTTTCGTAATAACAATAATTATCATTTTTTTAATATATTATTATTTAATAAAAGTAGTGAAAGAGAGATAAAGTAATACATGAATAAATTAATAGGAATAATTTCATAAAATGTTAGTAATTTTTTTAACTTTAAAATATTTCAGTCATTTTTTCAAAAAAATTGTACAAAATAAAAAAATAGCAATTATTTAATATCAAAGTGTTATGGGTTGATCATCGGCCAAACACAGAAACTATAAATACTAAGTATTTGATACTGCAATGATTGAGTTGATCATGAGTTGCAGCGCGGTGAAATGCTATACCCGGCCGTCTCTGATTCCTTCCATTGCCTTGGGAATTGGGAATCCAGTTAATAGGCTTAGGCCTGTGTTGAATTGATTGTAACTAACATCGTTGGACCATCTCAACCATCAACATCAAGGAAAACTGAAGTAAGGCCCATTCATACAACAAACTTTTAAGTTTTTGGGCCCTAAACACCACATGCCTTCAAGTAAGTGGGTATATAGATTATATATAGATTGGTTCTATATACTTGGGCTAGCAATCACTGATATGAAAGAGGGTGTAATCAAGTAAATTTCGTTCAATTTTGTAGGAAATAAAATAAAATAAAATACGATAAACTATGGTCTAGCAATAAATGGCTAGTCCATCATAACATAGCAAACCATGGTTTGAATTATAGTTAAGAGAGTCGTCAACAATTATGTGCTTCACAATACTTGAGCAATATTACTTACAAAAGGATGAGACATGTGGGAAATCAAAATAAATAAATAAATAAAATAAGATATAAGCAATTGTATCGAGAGTCGGTTCCTTCGGGTATGGTTGGACTCCGGATCTCCTGGAATGGGTTAATGGGCAGTGGCACCGGTACCTGCAAGCACTCCAACGCCCAAATCAGGGTCTATAGGTAATAGTGTCAAAGTCTAAATCATGGTCATGATCTTGTACCTTGGTCGTGGGGTCTTTTATATACGTGAAGCGTCATGGTAATCTTTAGATTATGCGGTATGTTCCTGGTGATGGTTCCCGGTGATAGTTTCCAATGATTTCCCCTTGGATCCGAGCTATTAGTCTTTACCAGCTTGGATGGGAACTGGTTGGGCTTCGGGTTCATGATCCACGGAGGACCTTTGAGGCCCAATCTAGTTTTCCGTGGGCTGGTCTGTAACAACAATAGAATTTAATTGTATTAACATAGGAGGCATTTAGTACAAGACCATTCATATGAATTAAGGTAATGTGACTTTAAATTGATTGGACAATTTACAATGACTTTTTTTTTTGTCTCCATTGAACAATTAACATTTGGGCCTTGCTTTTAGGAATTTGACTAACTTAATTTAATTTGACTAAAAGCTCTCTTATAAGAGGTAAAGATTTCCCAATGGAGGGTTTTTTTTTTTTTTTTTTCTATTATGAGCTCTAACATTAAATCCTTGATTAAGAGATCAAGATTCACCATCGTCTTAATTAATATACACGGACTTGTTTAGTTATATATGATTGTTAATAATATGGTTAAATCCATTCTTTATCTTATAATTTGGGCAAGTTCTTGTATTAGATCCATTCTTAAAAATATTAAGAAATAAGTTTTTATCTAATGACAAGTAATTTATTTTACAACATTTTATTAATGAATCTTTAGAGAGATCGCTTTCTTAAGTGGGTCTTTTAGTTACTCGACTTAGACATATTCAATGGGTTAAATATTAATTAAATCTTAATGATTAATGTTAGTGACTATATATGTGCAAAACTTTTGTATAATGTATGAGAAAAATACTCTTTGAACATATAAAAAAATATCTACTTGGCAGTGAGAACAATTATCAAGATAGATAATCAAGAACACTCAATGAGCCCAAGAAGAAAATTTTCTTTCATAAAATATATATTTTATAGGGTTAATTAAGTTTTTAGTCCCTGTAATTTGGGAAAGTTTGGTTTTAGTCCCTCTGTGTAAGTTTTAGTCCCTGAAAAATAGCAAAATTTGGTTTTAGTCCCTGTTAACGGTGGATGGGTAACGGTGCTGACGTGGCGCTTGACGTCGCTGACGCGGCTTGACACGTGGACACGCCACGTAGGCGGAGCAGATCTATTCGGGTCCAACCAAGACCACGACCCGACCCGCCCCATTTTAAAAAATTAAAAAACCCTAACACCCAAAAATCCCCAAATTACTCGTGCCCCTCATCCCCAAGCCTGGAGCACCCACCTGCACGACGCACTCCCCTTCCCCACCGCTTTGTCTGCCGCCGTCGCCGCCGCAGAAGCCACCGTCGCCGCCCCTAACTGCTCTTCGCTCTCTCGTGGACTACAGGGTATTCGACTTCCCCTTCAAGCGCGCGAGAGAGAGGACGTCGTGCCTTCGATCGAACAAACACGCGAGGCCCTCGTGNGATTGTTAATAATATGGTTAAATCCATTCTTTATCTTATAATTTGGGCAAGTTCTTGTATTAGATCCATTCTTAAAAATATTAAGAAATAAGTTTTTATCTAATGACAAGTAATTTATTTTACAACATTTTATTAATGAATCTTTAGAGAGATCGCTTTCTTAAGTGGGTCTTTTAGTTACTCGACTTAGACATATTCAATGGGTTAAATATTAATTAAATCTTAATGATTAATGTTAGTGACTATATATGTGCAAAACTTTTGTATAATGTATGAGAAAAATACTCTTTGAACATATAAAAAAATATCTACTTGGCAGTGAGAACAATTATCAAGATAGATAATCAAGAACACTCAATGAGCCCAAGAAGAAAATTTTCTTTCATAAAATATATATTTTATAATTAAACTTATAGTTAGATTAAAAGTTCATATGTTGTAAATCATATCTACAAAGCCTTACATTGATCGGCAATCAATTGAGATACCTTTTACATACACCGAATCAATGTAATATGTAATCCTTAAATGGACACAAACATGAACTATGTGATGAAATTCTTATTGGTGTTATTTTTTATAAAATTTAACACAAATGATCTTCATAACATGTCGTAGTTATTTAACAGATTAAATTGATAAATATATGGAGTTTTACTAACAAGTATCCTACACTTGTTAAGGAACTTAAAGTGAAATATTTTATAAATATTAATATTTTTTATTGCATTTAAAACTTGTTAATTTTATTTTTCTAATAAAATTATTTCACTTTAAGTTGTTCAATAAATATTTTTAGGACACTTATTAATTAAACCTAAAATTATATTATATATATAAAAAAAGAGCTACTAGAGATCAAGTCTTACGAGCTACGCACGCAGTGGCGCGCATATAGAAACATATGTAACCAGAGAAATCGCGAAATAAAAAATTGCATTAAACCATTTTACTATACTATGTATACAATTGAAGTAGGAAGGTGGCAGCACATTGCCCGCATATAATTACTTACAAAAACCTGTGTAACTGGGAGGGACAACCACTGTAACATCCCGATTTTTCTTTAGAAAAATAATCGTAAACATAAATATTTAATTAACTTTCTAATCACGATTAAGGAATTAAAATGGGAAACTAATAGGTAAAATAATTTCCCGGAGAAAAATTCATAAACACCTTTAGATATTAATACCCTTAGGTAGGGGGTAATTAGAGGATCGCGACAGTATAAACGAAATATTTTTCGGACGACCGTGCGCGACGCACCGAGACTGCGAGCGATAAAACACGAGCGAACCGGGACCGGAAGAAAATGAAATCTCAGCAGCTAAGAAGAGGGCTGCATGGTTTAAAGGAGAATTTTTGGACCAAAAATCAATTCCCCAAAATGTGTTTCTAAAGTCCCATCACCATACCTTTCTTACTTACTCCACCAACTCATATCACTTACCCATACTCATGCCCATACCTCCCACTATTCGCCACATTTTATTTATTCTAAAAATCAACCAAATTCCCTCACAATCTGCCCTCCAAAACCGAGCCTTCCCCCTAAAATCTCAAGAACATTTCATCTTCCACCCCCTCCAAAAACTCACATCCAAACCAAACTCCAAGAACACCCAATATCAAGCCTCAAGCCAAGCATCCTTGCCACCCTCTTCCACCTCCCAAGGACCGAAGCACAACCCCCATAGTCTCCTCATCTTAGTTGCATTTTCTTCCTTCCAAAACCAAGAGGAATAACCTCTTTCCCCTCCACCTTGTTCGAAGCTCTTCACCTTGGAGAAAGGAGGAGCTCAAGCTTTGGAAACAACAAGGCCTTTGGGACTTCACTCCAAGCTTCCTTCATCACCACCAGGTTCTTTTACAAGTGGGTAAACTTGGCTCTGGTCACCCCTTGGTGGCTTATGTTTGCTTGTATGTGCTTGTATGCCTTATGATAAATGATGTTAGAAATGCTATGTTAGGACTTAGGAGATGATTCTGAAGAGTGTTACCANATCACCTTTAACATATTTCCTAGATCCTATAACTAGATGTTTTTGAGCTTTCTTGGACCTTTGGAAACTTGCTTCATTTGTCTTCATCAAAACATTCTTCATGAGCATTCACAAAGAGTCCTGTGACCTGGACTAGCTTAGTATATGATGGTGGAAATATGTGAAAAACTCAAGGAACATCCATGAGCAAGGGGGAAAGAAATGCGTGAGAAACAAAGAAAATAGATTGTGGTTCGTCAGGTGCAGCCGTGTAGTCCGCGGAGAGTGGTTGAAAGGAGTGTGTAGAGAGTTGTTGAGCGGCACCAGGAACGGTGCCGAGAGGGTTTCGCGGAGGATCCCGGGGGAGTGAATGTGAGGAAATGAGAGAAAATAAGTAATGAGATAAGTGCTGAGTGTTCCGCGGAGAGTGACTGAGAGGAGTCTAGATAAGTTGATGAGTGGGCACCTGGATGGTGTTGAGAGGTTCCGCGGATAGAGACTGAGAGGAGTCTAGAGAGTTGATGAGTGGGCACCAGGAGCGGTGCTGATTGGGTTCCGCGGAGGAGTCCTAGAGTGATGAGGGGGTTATGTGAAGAATGTTAAGTGGGCACCAAGAGTGGTACTGAATGGGTTCCGCGGAAGATCCTTGGGAAGGCTAAGAAAGTTACGCGAAGAGTGCTGAGTGAGCACCCGTAGTAGTAGGGTTCCGCGGAAGATCCCTGGAAAGGCTGGGAAGGTTGCGTGAAGAAGGCTGAGTGAGCATCAGTAGTGGTGTTGAGTAGGGTTCCGCGGAGGATCCCTGGAGTGCGAGTGCTGAGTGGGTTCCGCGGAGGGACCCCGAAGTGTTGAGTGGATTACAAGTATGTGTATGATGAATGAATGAGGTATGTTTATGATGAGTGCATGAAGTATTTGTATGACGAGTAAGACTAAAGAATGTGAATTATGTGACGTAGTAAGTCCATGCATTATGATTATTTAAAGAAATATGTTAGTATGCCATGCTATGTGCAAGAAATGAAAGAGAAGAAGAAATACTAGGAGAAAGATAAGATGATAATATGCTGAAATGATATGAGGAAGAGAAAGAAAAGTTTATATGCTGAAAGAGCATGAGTATCGACTCAAGCATTCAGACATGATATGGAGGACGCCGCCAGAGAGGCGAGCAGACCTCAAGCATTGACATGACATGGAGGAGGCTGCCCCTGGGCAAGTCGACCCTCAGGCATTCTTAATGGCCTACATGCATATGATACGTACATGAAACATGAACAAGATATGTCTATGTGAAGCATAAATGTGATACGTCCATATGAGACATGATTACGATATATGACGCATGAATGTGATATGTCTAGGTGATATCCGAATACGATGATATGAATACGTGATATGTGCATGAAATACGTGAATGACATGTATGTGGAATATGTTTTAGAATATGTATGTTAGGAATAATTATGCTATCATGCATCATGAGAACTAGAGGTTAATCACGTAAAGTTTAAAGAGCATAATTGAACATTAGGGAACAAGTATGTAGCTATATGATAGGAATCCTTTCCCTTGGCACGTCTACGGACATGCCCCTCACCAGTCCCAAAAGGGTGGATTGGTAAATGATGCTACCTCACCAAGTCCCAAAAGGGTGGACCGGTTAAAGAGGTTAATGGCATGATGATGAGATATGATGAATGAAAAGAAGGACGCTAACCCGGGTGAGCCGGTATGCGTAAGAGAATCCCCATGTTCCCCAAGCATGAGCATATGATGTATGAGTTGCATGAGTATATGATGAATGAGTATATAAGTATATGATGCATGAGTATCTGATGATGTCTGAGTATGTAAAGTATAAGTATATAATGATGTATGTCTGTATAGTCGTCAAGAGAATGCTCAAGATGGCCTATGTATATACGCGAAGTAAAGATAATGAGCACGAGAACTTAGATAAGAAAGACTAGTTCCCCAGTCACCTAGTAAAGTAGATAAAGCCGTTCAGGACCTTAGGCCAGATAATAATCAGTAGGATGTTAGTATGCCTGTTCACTTAGAAACACCTGAGCGGCCGGGTTGATAAGCGAGAAAAAAGGAGATCCCCGATGCCAAGGTTAACCACTGAGGACGACTGTTCTCACCCCCACTCGCTTATGCTTCCAGGAGCAGGCGAAGAGTATGAGGGCTACGAGGAGCCGCACGTGGAGCAGTAGAGGACCGAGGACGAGCCAGTCTAGTTCGGCATCAGATGAACATTTTTCCATATTTTGATATATTTTGAGATGTATTTTGATGTACTTGACTTATATATGTAAACTATTACGATACTTCGTTGGTTGTACTATGTGATGGACCAGATACTTGTTATGTAATTATTTCTGCTAGTAATGATTATCACTTTTAAGCTTCCGCTCTATCGTTTGTATTATATGTTTGATTCACGCGTAGCTCATATTTTGCAAATAAAGTAACAAATAGAAAAGTTTTAAAATGGTCCATATTTTCCTTACTTTGGTATTTTCGAAAGATAATAAGGGACTATAAGTAATCCTACCAAATGATTAACAACCTAGTGAGCATTGCGTACTACTCGAGGGTATGCAATTAGCTAGGATGTTACAACCACAATGCTTTAAGTTAGATTAGTTGATCTTATTACCAGTAACGGTCAAATATTGATGTAGGAAACCAAAAAACAATAGCATGACTAGCTTTGATATCATTTTGTTGAAAATAACTAGTGTATTTATTTGTGCTATGCACGAGTAATTATCGATCATGTCAAAGATATAAATGTAAAAAAAAAAATGAATATGATTAATATATTTTATTTTATACATTTGCTTAAAGTAGATTATTAAAATTAACTCGCACCCGCTCTACCGGTAACCATCCCGCCATTTTCTCTATAACACTTGTTGAAATATTATAAAATTCAATCCACATATAGAATAACATAATCATATAATAAAGTATCACAAAAGTTAATACTCAACATTAATTAAATATAGAAAAATTCAATAGCAATAAAATAACAACCAAGTTTCCAATAAGTCACACAGAAACCAAGTTCAAAGTTTCAAATAAGTTCAAAGTAGCAACCAAGTCACTTCTTATCTCTTGTGTAGCTTCCCAACTCTTAAAACTATCATTTTTCACTATCTTTGTCGGTGAATGGCGGCACGTCGCCGCAAGAGAGAGAGACGAGCAACAGAGGAGGTAAATGAGATGAACTCGTCCCGTTGGTGGCTAGCGGTATGACGCTGCAAGAGAGAGAGACGGACTCGAGAAAAGAACAAAAGAAAAACAAATTTGTGACTAGGAATTAGGTTTGCTTTTTACAACTGTTGAGATTTTAATAATTAGAATTAGATAAATTTTATATAATTTTTTTATTATATACATATATTTATATATTAATATTAATATACTATTATAATATAAAGGGTGCGGAGTAGGTAAGGGGTGGATTCACCCTATATCCTACCCCGCCCCGCCCCACCCCGCATCTACCCGCCCCACTCCAGGGTGAGTTTTAAACCCTGTCTGAGTGGGTTGGGTAGGGTGGGTGCTCTGTGGGTACGGTTCATATAAGTTAAGCTGACAAATGTCTTAAGAGGCACTTGTTAAGAAATCTAAAATAGAATATGTTGATATTTTCAATGCTTTAAATGCATTTAGTACCCCATATTTTTGTTTTTTTTAACACATAGAACCAATGCCCTTAGGACATTGGTTAAGGAAGCCAAAACGAAAAAAAAACATTAAGTTTTTTAAAGCATTGAATATCATTAGAAACAAACAAGTTTTAATTTTTTCTATGCAAACTTATTATTTATGTTCCTTTAACAAGTATCCTTAGGGTACTTACTAGCAAAATTCATACATATTTACCTTTCGTAGGTTTCTTAACAAGTAGGAAAACCCTTTAAATTTTCAGTAGCAGTGAATGAAGTAAGAAATATTCAGTCCAATTTACTACCTTGGATTGGATCGGTAATGTTTGTGGAACTAAGTTTCCCTAGTTGTTCCAATTGTTTAATGCAATATGTTTTGATGATGACAAATACAATATGTTCTAATTGTTCATGCTTAGTGTCTATGCTTATGTTTGTAGAACTAGGTTTCTCTAGCTGTTCTATTTAATTTAATATATCTTGATGATGACAATTAGAACATAATAAATAGATAATGACAATTAGAATGCAAAATGATGTTATATGCTAAATCTAACACATTTGATCTTGTATGATTGAACTTGATGGTAATCATATAGCTTACACATCATACAATGTTATATGAAAAACATCCTTTTGAGAACATATCCAATAACTCTCTATATGTGCTTGATGAATTAACTATTGGATATATGCTATAACGTTAGAATGCATGCATGATAGGCAAAGAATATTATTTGATTAATATAATAATTTGATCATTGCCTAATTGTATATGCATGATGCATTGATTGATCTAAAGATGCATATTAAGATATTGAAACACATTGGACTAACTATACTTTCTAGTGAATGATCTTATGTATAGGAAAGTCCAAGGCATCAAGAACAAGATGGAACAAGAAGGAACATATTCATATGATGCTCAAGGTTAAAAGGCTGAGCATAAAATGTTTATTCCATGAAGAACATGGTTATGCGGAAGATAAGATTCGTGAAGAATACCAAGTCCAAGCAAGTAGTCAAAATGATATAGTTTCTTAGGACTTAAGGTATTCTTGTCAAAGGAAAATTGACATATATATCTCTCTAAACTCTTAAAATGATGCTCTTAAATGATTTTTTGACTCTAGGAACTAAAAATGGTTAAGATTGACAATAGGAATCAAAAGAATGGGAAAAAGGATGAATTTGGCTCAAGCAAACAGGAGTCATTCGAATGACTCTGATGGTCATTCGAATGAGCTGACAAAAAAGCCATAATGGCTATATTTGCTTGAGTCATTCGAATGACTCTGTCACAGAAGACAGAAATTGCTAATTTTCAATGGACAGAAATGAGAAATTAATTGGATGTAATGGCTAGTACACTTAGAAACCCTATAAATACTCATTAAACTCACATTTCTAGTGGAGCCTTTCATTCCTATCATCCTCATACCTCACACTATCAATGGATTCATATTTTCCATCATCATAAGAGCAAAAAGAGAGATATTGTCAATACACCTATAAAGCTGCAATTTGTATTATCTACTCTTGAGAGAGTTTCTTATCAAACACACAATTTCCATACACTTGTAAAGAGGGTGAGGTATCCCTATAGATTGATTAGGGTGTGGTATCCCTAAGGTGGTTTACTTGAGGCTCAAGCACAAGGTGCGAAGAGTGCTCTTGGATGTAAAGTTTTGTCAAGCACCTAAGTTAGAAGCTTGATGATAGTGGAAAAATCTTGAGCAAGGCGCTTGGGGACTGGACGTAGATCACAAGGGTGGTCGAACCAGGATAAATCTATGTTTGTAATTTCTCTAACTCTATCTCTTTATTTATTAAAAATTTATATTATTGTCTTGCATATTTGAGAATTGCAATATTATACATTTGTTGATAATTGTATATAAGTTGTTCTATTGATCTTATTATTCAATCAACATAGAGTAAGCTTATTCTTAACTCATATATTCCGCTGCATAATATCTTTGACTGCATGAAAATGCAATATTTGTCGAAATTGGAATAATTTCTTAAATACCCAATTCAATACCCAAATACCCAATTCACCCCTCTCTTGGGTATTGGTTACCAAGATCAACAATGTTATGGTTGGCCTAAGTTTTTTGTGCTCTTTGAAAACTATTATTACAAAGTCTAGTAGTAGTATTTATAAAATAACTTAAAAGCTGTTATCTATTTATTTTAAAAAAAATCACAAGAATAATATTTGGTAAATATATAATTAAGTCACTTTTGAAATGTAAAATAATTATAATAAATATAAATATTAAAAATAATTTATATTTTCACTTCCTATTAATTAGTAAATAATAAAATTAAATTTTTATTAAAATTTAAGGATATATAAATATTTTTTAATTTTCAAGAGTTAAAGTCATCTCTGACAAACTTCTTATGAAGGCTCCCAAGAGCGTTCGTAGCTGTCAAAATTTAGAAGTAAAAACTCTCCAACTTTTCTTTTTTACTAAACACCAAAAATTGACTTATGTTTTTCTAAGAGCATGAATAACGTACCCTCTTAAAAAGCTCTATCAAACCTAGTTTTACTGTAGTGATATTTTCTCTTAGAATAGCCTATCGAAGGAGGATCCTCTAAAATGAGATCTCATTTTAGAGGGTAAAGTGAGCGATCGCACCATTGGATTAACAAAATACAAAGTGGGACCCAAAATTTACTTTACTAATTCAATTGTGAGATTTCTCACTTTACTCTCTAAAGTGAGAGATTCACTTTAGATGATTTTTTTCTCACAAAAGAGAATCGCGACAGCAATGATGGTGGAAGATAGGGTAAATAAAAATAAAATAAAGATTTAAGGATAAAATAATTGTTTTTGGTGTTTGTTTAAAAATTTAAAATTAAGGGTTAATGGAAGTTAGTATAATAATGTCCTTAAATAAATGAAGGGAGGTATGCATAAATTGAGAAATGTTAAAAACTTTTAACTATTTAGTTCTAACAGTTCTTATGAACGACATTTGACAATAATATATATATATATATATATATATATATATATATATTCTTTTCATTTTGCCTGTAAAATTGTTAAGTTTCTTCATGAGATTGTTTAAAGGATAATTAGCTAAGAAGCACCGACACGAATATGGAC
Source organism: Nissolia schottii (assembly GCA_003254905.1). NCBI lineage: Eukaryota > Viridiplantae > Streptophyta > Magnoliopsida > Fabales > Fabaceae > Nissolia > Nissolia schottii. The sequence goes on along the minus strand of QANU01057563.1, from coordinate 344,547 downwards.
ACGGGATATGACACATGACACGTCGACACACAAATTTCAAAATTTTACAAGACATGGACACAACATATATAGGTGTAAAATTAAATATTTATAATAATATCATAGTACTTTAATTGATATCAAACTATTAATTTTTAATACTTTTCAAATTCCTTTCAAAATATATGGAACATTCAATATATTTTTACGTATCAATACTTGCTAATTTTCTAGGGGTCATATTATTATAAATTATTTAATATTTATTTTTTTTTACTCAGACATTGTACAAACATTGCTCAAAAACCATCTAGATATGGTTTAGACACGCTTGAACACAACTTTCAGACACTTTCAGACATGTGTGGCACGTGTGTTGGATGAGTGTTGTGGTGTGTCAAATACAGGGACACGACAGTCTCATGAAGTGTTCGTTCTTCCTAGATAATTAGGCTTAATAGTTATCCCATCCTTCATCCAATCTTATATGTTGTGTTTTACCCAAATTTTTATCTAAAATTAATTGTCGTTTGATTAGATTAAATTTTTTTAAAATATTACCTTTTCAACTATACTCCCATTTAGTATTTGTTCTTTATTATTGTATTAATTACATTATAATTTTTCATAAATCTTATTGAATTATAATTTAGTCTAAACATTTAATATTTGTTTAGAGTATGTGTAAATTAATTAATTTCTTAATATACATGTATTTGTCAAAAGCGACGTGTAATTGTACCCACAGAATGCGTAAAAGGCTATAGCATTTCTCGTGTAAACTTGCAAACTATAAGAATATAATATCAATAAATCTTAAAGGAGGTTAAAGTAGTTTGCTTTCAAACATAATGATGCTCTCCATTTCTTTTTAATTTTTTTATTTTCATTTTTTATTGGTAAATCATGCTCTCCATTTATGAAAGTTTTGATATCGGACATTATTTGCCTCCTCCTCTTTTGTGCACTGCTTTTCCTTAATTGATTATATTCAATAGAGGTGATCTTTCGCTTTATCTGGAATCTTCCATTTTCTTTTTCAATTCCAAAAGGAAACAAAAAGAGGCGGAAAAGCTGCAATATTCCTTCGAATTTGGGTGACATTAATAACAAATCAGATATAAGTGACTGGACCAACTTAATGATCCTTCATAATCAGTATGCATACGAATGCACTATAAAGTTTAGAAAAGACCTTATAATAAATTTGTTTCATTCATTAGCGTACCGAATGATCAATCTCTGCCACATTAATTTGTCCCCGATTTTTTTTTTTCCTTTGCTAATCAATTACAGCAAGCACATTAATACAAAGTGTTAATCTTAAGTGAATTGATCATGTTAAGTGATTTCGCTTGTAGTGGTGCTGAATTGATATGCTATGCTTTTGTTGGATTTTTTTTTTTGTGCTTTTTTCGGCTTTGGACTCTTAATTCGCATTAGTGAAATACTCTTTTCTCTTTTTAAAAAAAACAAATTATTTGTTTCACTGAATTTTTTTTTAGGTTTTTAATGAGACTCCTCTGATGCATGCCGAGCATGTTTTTCAGTGGGTGGGTAGATAATTCTCTTGTAGAAGGTGTAGTGGTATTTGTGGACGTACCTCCTCTCCCGTCTTTGGAACTACATTTTGTATGCTACAAACCTTCGAAAAAAACATTAATACAAAGTATATGTTAATCTTAGGGCTGAAGATAAATTAATCAATTTATATTCTTTCTTTAATTATGGTCACACGGTAACATTTCTTTCAGCAGGACCAGGGCACAAATTAGAAAACGAAAAAGACGAATGTAAGGGCATCTTACTCTACCGGCCATCCCTTTACATGGCTAGTATGCAACTTTACTCGCATATGATCATCTATAAAATCTTTAAGTTTTCAGCTTTTGAGGCACTTGAGATAATATGAAGTCTTATTAAAATTCAGCATTTAGAGTACTACTATCCTTAGCAATTTACACGTTGACGCGTAACCCCCACGGATATAACGATTGGTGTTTTATCTTTGGCTTTCTATCCACGTGAAATTTACAAAATGAGTGATCTAATTTAAAATGAGCGGTTTACTCAAAACTATTATAAAGATTATCTAAACTATACGACTAATCGATACATGGAACTTAACAATACATTCACAATAAAGTTGGTATTACCTAGGAACAAGTGAATGTATCTTGAATAAATATAAAATCCACTTTAACTATGACTATGACTAAATATGATATGGATGTTAGAATTTTATTTATATCTAGTGATCTCTCGTGTGAGAATACTCATACATTCATTGTCTCATGAGGTTTGATTACCATGTAATATCAAACTTGTTATTGTGATTTATCACTTAGGGTGCGTTTGGTTGGAGAGTGAAAGCGTTAAAATTTTTTATGGATGATAAGATTCATGTGTAAATCAATACTCATAAAAAGTTCCCCCAATTTTACGCCTCAGCAAAAACATATCCCTAGTCTAAAAATTAAGGAAATCACTGTGAAAGAATTAAGCAACTTGCGATGGACTAAGTTAAGATTCACAATAGTTCTTTTTTCAGGTAATTAGATCATAAAACAGGGCAATAGCCAACAACAAATCCAAGTACATAGAGGGAAACCACTAGACTCCACCAAGATAAACAAACTTAATATGAGTTGATTTAGTCTCGTTAAAACTTCTAAAGAGAAAATTTAATGGAGGTAAAACTCCTTTAAAAAAAAAAAAAGAGTACCCAACCGCTACGAATTAAGATTCACAGGTGAGAAAACGAATATTAAAATTTTAATACTTGAATTGAACCACAAAGTGGCAAAGGGCCAAAGACAATGACTATTGAATCTTAATTGGCTCTCACACACAGTGTAGGAATGGTTGTGGTTAGCATGTACTTCAATTTTCCATCTCCATCCTAGCGATTTATGAGGGAGCAAAGCGTAGGAATGATTGTGGAACAATTAGAACCAATCCTTCTCTTAGGAGTTTAAGGTTTAGGGGGTGTGTGTGTGTATATATATATATAAAATTAGATTTCATAAAATAAGATACACATTGATTTAGTCTTGTTAAAATCTTGTAGCAAAAATTTTTTTGGGACAAAATCTCTGTTAGAATATCAATTAGAATAAAATAATATCAATATTATATCTTTAATTGATTTAGTTTAATATTTAAATTGATTCTGTCTTTGTATTTTTTATTATGTTCCTAGCCTATAAATAACACAACCTCCCTTGTTAGAATTAAAATAAAATAATATAATAGCTTTATTATATCATAGATTGATTTATGTTTGATTATGTGTTGATTTACTTTGATTTATAATTATTCTCTCATTATGTGTTGATTTTGTTGTGGGCCTATAAATTAATACTACTTTATTGTACCAATTGCATAACTCTCATAATATAATTCTATTATGTCCAGTTATTTGTATTTTCTTTGTAGTCTTTGTTGTGTCCCTTTGCCAATTTTATTAAGATGTTTAACAATTCATAAGAAGAAAAAGAATACCCAACCGAAACAATTAAGATTCACAGTTGAGAAGACGAATATTAAATTTTTTATACTTAAATTGAACCACAAAGTGACAAAGGACCAAAGACAATGACTATTGAATCTTAATTAGCTCATATATGATTGGCATGGACTTCAATTTTCCATCTCCATCATAATATGTTCTTGATATGCTCTGTACTTCCTAGCAATTTATGAGGGAGCAAAGCATAGGAATGAGCGTGGAGCAATCAGAACCAATCCTTCCTAGGGCTTTAGAATTTTTTTCTTCTTCCGATAATAAGATTCCATAAAACAAGGTAATAGCCAATAACAAATCCAAATATATCCAAAAAAATCATTAGAATTCCACTAAAATAAACAAACTTGACACGCAGATTAAGTTTCGTTAAAACTTTTCAAAAAAGTAATTCAATAGAACAAAACTCTTAAAATGAGAAAAAAAAAACATACTCAACTACTACGAATTAAGATTCACAATTGTGAGGAGGAATATTAGAATTTCAATACTTGAATTAAACCACAAAGTGGCAAAGGGCCAAAGACAATGACTATTGAATCTTAATTGGCTCACACATATGGTTGGCATGGACTTTCAACTTTCAATCTTCATCATAATATGTTATGTACTTCCTAGCAATTTATGAGGGAGCAAAGGGTAGGAATGAGGGTGGAGTAATCAGATCCAATCCTTTTTTTTACCCCTCTTCTGTAGTTGATCAGTAAAATGGAGTCTTCTAACACACACTATAAAACTCAAAATTTGGTAGGGAATAACATTAAAACTTCCTTCAATTGCTAAAAAAAAAAAAAACAGAATTCATTTCTATGTGCCATGTTGATATAGAAATATATAAAATGCGATGAACTATAAAGGAAAAATTTTCTGATTTGCATTTGTTATCACTACAAATATGTTGAATGCAATCGCCATTTCTAGGAATTTTGTGGGTTGTAACAATGAACCTGCTTTGTCATCAAATTCATCACTTTTTTGCTTATGTAATGTGCTAGTATACCTAGTATACACACACACACACACACACACATATATATATATTCTTTTTTTGTAAGTATAAAGTTGTCTGATAATTAATCGCCAAAGTGCTAATATATAATATTATTTTTTTCCTAAACCTAAGACTGATTCATTGGACCCCAATATGCTTTTGGATTAAAAAATTAAATGCAATTAGATAAAATTAAAGCAAGGACATGATTGAATCCAAGCCACAAAGAAATTAAAAAAAAAAAAAACAAGAAGAAAAGGAATGGCATAGATTAAAAGCATTCTATTGTAGTATTTATTTAACTTGTGCAAGAAGAATTTTCTGTATTTGGAGTGGGTTGACCAATTGATGCAGAGTGGACTAAGTGGAGGACAAAATCATACACAATGCCAACTCACATTGACCCTTTAAGGTTTCATTATTTTGCTGGAATTCATCATCTTTCAACATCTCAATGCATTTCATTCCATTCCAATTCTCTTCAATTGTTTTTAGAGGGGTATCTACCAATTACCTACCTTTAAAGCAAGCCTTTGTGGCTAAAATTAAATCTTTTTCACACTAAATGTTGGTGGGACAATGTATAGAAGAATGACTACAGTGTCCAATTTCATTGGGTTGTGAAAGAAACAAAGAATGTAATGATTAAAGAATTAACTTAAAATGCTCGAAATCATATTGTTCGGAGCAGGAGCCCAATCTCGAGAGATCTACACTAATGGACTAAGTGAAAAATCACAACAGTGGGTTGGACATCATACTATTTTTTGACCGAAAACCTTAAGACAAGAAAATTATGGGCCATGATTATTGCACCACAGGTAGTTGCACACCCAATGCACACCTGGGGCAATAACTGCTCACGATGTTGCACTCTCAAAAGACGTGCCCACTCTCTCAAAACACGTGCGTGACACACTCACTCATTAAATCCATCAGCACGCCAACCGTTCGCATTTCGTCTCAGAGCGCTAACCTTTCTTCTTCCACGACATAACTTTTCTTCTCTCGTCTTCATCCAACAAACACAACCCTCTTGTCTTCCTCTCAGTCACTGCTTCTTCTTCGTCCTTCTTCTGCAACAACATTTTTCAACTCTTCCATTGTAAGGCTTTCTCGTCTCCGTAACTACTAGTAACACATAATCCTTACTAGTTCGTTTTCTTTTTGCAAGTTAATCGTAGAACCTTTTTGCTATTTTAGTTCACGTCAACTTTCCTTTCGCTATTTTTGCTTGCGATCAAAACCTTTTTCATTTTGGCTAAATATTGGTTATGTCTTATTGTTTACGAAAGTTATGTCTCATTTTATGAACGGTTGTGTCTAAAAATGATAAAGGTTGTGTTTGAATATAACAAACGGTTGTGTCTAGGATATGAAAAGGGTTGTCTCTGAAAAAAGTTGTGTCTGAGTAAAACAAATGGTTGTGTCTAAGAAATGAAAAAGGTTGTGTCTGAGTAAAATAAAAGGTTGTGTCTAAGATGTAAAAAACGTTGTGTCTGAGTAAAATAAATGGTTGTGTCTAAGATATGAAAAGGGTTGTGGCTCGTTCTCTACTACGGTTGTGTCTGGTGTTGGTGAGTTGGTTGTAACACTCTATGGTTATATCTAATAAGAGAAAACCGGTTAGGTCTATCTACGTTATGTACACTAATTTGTGGGTTTCGGAATGAAATAGTTGTATATGCCTATGCGGAGGGTATGGGTGTGTCTACACAATCGAAAAGGTTGTATCGCATACTTCGTCACGATTAGGTCTTTGTTTGCTAGATGGTTGTGTCTTTAATATTATACAGTTGTGTCTTCTTGTTGTGTTTGGTTATGTCTTGTAGTTATGTCATTCTAGGTTATATTTGCTAATGTATAATTTTATCATGTTGTAGAGCTATGACACCCAAGAAGTCTACTTCAACCGTCAAGAAGGCAACTCCCACCACATGTGAATCGTTCAAGGCAAATTACAACAAAAAGGTATGATCAGTTTGGACTACAAAGTGTATCATCTTACATAAAATATAAGATATGATAACTAACTTGGTTGTTTATGTTGAATGCAGTGCATAATCGAGTCAAAGTGCTCGGTGTCAAAAGTGCATCACTCACCGCTGCACAAAAGAAGATAGTACAAGAAATGGGGTTTGGGACAATGCTCCAAGTCCAAAAGGTTGCTGTTAACCATCCATTGGTGATCAGCTGGTCAAACACTATGACTTTGCTACAAACACACGTAATTATACGGTACCACGGAACCCCAAATTCATCAGTTTTTGTGTTTCTAATCTTGCACTCAAATCCCACGCTAGTTGCATAGTCTTTATAAAAATCATGAACATCCTCAACAAACTCAAATTGCATACCAACAGTTAGGATAATAATATTTGTACTTGATTCACCTATATACAGACATACAAAATGAAATGATATCAAATAAAATGCATATGAATTGTAGACACAGCCATCGTGTTATATAAGACACAACCATCTTATTATAAGAGACCTAACCTTCATTTTATTTTAGACCTAACCTTTGTTTATCTTACAATAATTCAAAGTTTAACATGTAATTCAAAAAAGACCTAACAATAGTTAGTATAATCAATTAAACTTTATTTAATTCATTCATTAAAATACCTTCAAGTTCTTCAAAGTTTGACAATATCATCCTGCATTCTTGTCACATGTTGCTAAAACAATCTCTCCATCGTTAACGTTAGTGGTTACTTGAGTTGGAATGCTGGAGCCACGCACCACACTCTCTGTGAAGCAACACACGGCAACTATGTTGTAAGAGACCTAACCATTATTCAATTATAGACCTAACTTATCAACTTTGTAAACATAAGTTTATTTAATTCATTCGTTAAAATACATTCAAGTTCTTTAACGTTTGACACCATCATAGCTGCATTATCGTCATATGTTGCTAAAACAATCTCTTTATCATTAACGTCAGTGGTACCTTGAGTTAGAATGTTGGGGCCACATACCACACTTTCTGTGAAGTAAAACACAACGACCGTGTTATAAGAGACCTAACCATTATTGAATTTTAGACACAACCATCATGTTATATAAGACACAACCATCTTATTATAAGAGACCTAACTTTCATTTTATTTTAGATCTAACCTTTGTTTATCTTTAGACACAACCATCCTGTATTATAATTACCTTCCAACAATGTGGGTTGGGGCACCGCCGCCGTAGCATAGTTGAAACTATCCAATAACAACTCCATGAACGAGGGCTCCTTGCTAAATAAATTTAGGGGATTCGGCGCCAACGGCTCCATGACGCAGAACAGAGATGAAAAACGAATAAAGAAGAAAATGCAGATTGAAGAGCAAACGAACAAGAAAACCCAGAGCAAAACGCAAAGAGTGAGAAAGCGCAGAGAGATGAAGGAGACAATTATCTCAAAGAAGGCGCGTGTGGTTTGTTAAGGTGAATACTTTGTTGACTCAGCCGAGTGTTTTATAAAATAAGGTGAGTGTGCAACAAGTGTGCAAGGATTGGGTATGCAAGAATAATTATCCTAAATTTATAAGTCCTCTAACCTATATATTTTTCACTTAGTCTATATCACTACAAGAAATATCAAATTTAGCAACAGATTTTACCAACAGATAATCTATTCCTAGCTTTTGTTCTTTATTAACGACAGAATTTGTGACAAAGATAAATCTTTCATCAATATGATTTTTTACATTCACACTTAAAATCAAAGCATATAAAGATATCAAATGAAAACTCAAAGAAGATAGAGATAAGATTAAGCGAACAATTGGGGTCATATATTGGTCTATACCTAGCAATGTCTATATATGGAATCCTTGATTGCAGTGATATTGGATTGGATCTTTGGTCTTACCACAACGCTCAGAAATAATCTGAACAAAATATAATAGAAGGAGACGATCACAAGTGAACTTAATGTTCAACAATATATTTAAAAGAATATCTAAAAAATAGGGTAGAAGATGGACAAGGTCTAAAAAATAGACAAACACCCAAATACTTTCAACTCTCTCACATCTAAATGGATCTCTCTTCCGCCTGGATACCTTTAATCCAAAAACTAGGTTGAAACCTATATCTAACAAATAGATATTCACTCCAACTTTTTTCTTTTCTTTTTTATTGGACAGAAGGAAAAACACAATAACTACAACCTCAAATGGGCAGCCCGGATAATCATCTCAAAGGAGATGATGTAGTCTTACAAGAAGATCCTTTGAGGACTTGAAACGCAATGCTACAAGTAGCCAAAAAATTTGCACAAAAATTTATCTCACGAAAAACATAATGAAGAGAGACATCCCAATCACGCCTCAACCACCCCTTGATGTCATCAATTAGGCCATTGAAGACATGAATTTTCTCATTGCTTTGGAGGACCAGGCGAATCACTTTCACAAAATGACACCCTCTTACAACTAAGTTTGCGAATATCATGAGACCAAGCCACAACTAGTCCACGACTTAAAGCCATCATCAACTCGACTTTGATAATACAAGCAACACCTATGGATACCTTCAAGCCCCAATCATCCCTCCACAACAGGCCGTCAAAACCCGTTTTTATTATTTTTGCCTGGAGTTATCCAAAGAGTTACTATCAACATTAAACTTATCAATCGATTACTGTCATTTCTCATGCCTCTTTTTAAGTGTTGATTTTTTGCATAATTGTATTAAATATTATTAAATTAACACAAACATAAAAGTTTAATTTATTTCCTTTAAATTGTATCTCTTTTTTATTATTTTTCTTTGTCTTAAATTTCATCTCTCTTATTTTCTTTTGGTTTCTCAACTGTATCCTTTAAGAAATCTTTTTCAAAAAAATACACACTAAAAAAATAGGTTGAGAAAGTTAAAAATGAAAGACATTTCTCAAGAATTAGTAATAACTAATACTCACCCTTCTAAAAGTATGAGTAAATATTTAAATTTGTAGATGAATTAGTTAATATAGGTCAAGTTTGTCCCTATATTTGGAAATGCTCATATTAGTTTTTAGATTGTTAAAAGTCGGTAAAGTTAATCCTTTAATATTGGTTAAATCAGTCTTTTTCAAAAATTAACTTGACCGACTTTTAACAACTTTAAAAAATAATGAATATTTTTAATTATTTGAAGATAAACTTCTTTTATTCTTGGTTAACGATGCTCCTTTGCCCCCAAATTAGGCTGCTGTGGAAGCCTCTCAACCATCAATGAGTTCAAATCCAAACTGAAAAAAATTTGTTGTCACTCGTCATTTGTCAAGTTTTGAGATGATTGACAATAAGTACACATTATAAATCTGAGAAGAGAGTGTTCTTCTTCTTATGATGATAATCCAATTCCAATACCTGAGAGTCATAAAAGAAAGCTGAAGGAGGAACACAACCACACATGTTCAAATCACAAAAGAATATTGTTCCACCTAACAATGCACCATGCTTCCTTGAGGACACTTTTAGGGTCTCCACTCTCTACTATCCCTAGGTATGAGAGAAATTTTTGTCTTATAGCATTTCACTACATTCTTCGTGAATGTAAGAGCTCAGATATCTATTATTAAAACGGTTGTTTGGAAAAATATTTTTGTCTGATAGCATGTTTGGAACGACATTGTTTGAGACCTCCAAAATCAACTTTTGAACATAGAATTGATTTTTCTTTTTTATAAAAAAAAATAATTATTTCAATATGTTTGGTCTTTTTTTGAGTTGATTCTAACCTCTAAAATTGATTGTGAAAAAATTGAAAATTTATTACTTTATGCAAAAATTAATTTTTAGAGAAAACACTAAACATAAATCACTTTACATTAAAATTAATTTAACTGAAATCAATTATGATAGAATCAACTTTATCGTGACTTAATTTTACAAAAGAAGAACCAAATACACACTTTATCATGTAACGTCATACTAGATATGCTCCATAAATTATATACTAAATGACATTTTAGTGAGTCATTCACTTTAGGAGGTTGAATTGTAATTCGTTGTGTGACCTAGAGCATATATAGTATAATGTTTCATAATCATAAAAATTTATCACATATATGAAAGAAAAAAAAAAAAGCCCTAATTTTGTCCATATAGATTCTCACGTCGTTCCCAACAAAAAACTGTTGGCAAAATCATCTATGCAAAAATTAAAAGTTAGTCAAGTTAGTCTTTTTGTCAATTTCTAACGATAAGAGCTGACATGGCATAACAGAGAGACTAAATTGACTAATTTTTGTATTTTATAAGAATGATTTTGAATGAAAATTTTACAAAATTATGTGTCATGTTAATAGTTATTGTTAAAAAAATTGACAGAGACATTTACTTGATTGACTTTTGTATTTTATTGAGAAGATTTTGACTAACAATTTTTGTTAAAAACGAAGTTAATTGAAGTGAAAATTTATAAGAACTAAATTGAAATTTTCCTATATGACATGATAGTAAGATGTTTCCACTTACCAAAATATGGTTCAAACATTAATCTCTCTGTTTCACTATGCTGATTCTTTAGCAGTAACGCGCCAGTGATCACCTTGTAAACTTAACATGGCATGCTCTGCCCACACCAAATTGGTGGCATTCACCAATTTTGTATATTGCATTTCATAGTCAATGGTAGACCCCTGTATACCATTTTTCCTCCACTTTTAAATGAGTGGGGTAAATAGCCATTTTGAGTTTCGAACAAGGATATATAGAACATAAAAAGCTTCATAATCACGTCAAACATGAAATGAAATATTAAAAAATAGATGAATTTAGTTATAAAAATTATTAAAAATAAAAGAATATAGTAGGAGAGCGTATTTATTCTATATGACATATCGGAAATCACCTTTTTTCTTTTTGAATAGACGCAAATTTTTCATCTTACTTTGAAGGATAAAATTCTCTTTAGCTCTCATAATTATACTCAATTAATTACTTTGGTCCTTTACTCTTAAAAACTTTCAATTTGGTCATCGATTTCTTAAAATGACTCAGTTTGATCATTTTTTTTTATATTTAACCACATTTGTACAGTGACATTACCCACATTTAAAAGTGCAGTTAAATGTACAAAATGACAAAATTGACTCATTTTAAGAAGGGTAAAGCCCTCATTTGGTCCTGTAATTATAGCGAAAAAATCATTTTGGTCCCTTTTTTTGTTCAATTTGGTCAGTATTTATTAAATGTTAGTTAGTTTGATCCTTCGTCAGTCCCGTAATTATCTCATTAACAGATGGTGCTGACTTGACAATTAATGGGACTAACAGAGGACCAAGCTGACTAGTGTTTAATAAATATGGGACCAAGAAAGGGTTTTGCCCTTTTAAGAATAGATAAGCAAATTGAACTCTTTTAAAAGTACAAGACTAAAGTGATTATTTGAGTATAGTTATAGAACCAAGAAAGGGTTTTGCCCTATTTTTATAGACACACTCACAATAAAGTTGATAAAACCTATAAAGGAGTGACTATATTTTAGATAAGTTTAGTATAATCTATTGCAGGTGAGCTCAATAATAATTTTTGAATAAACTCTGATACCTTGTTAAGAATTAAATAGATCTAACCCAACCCTCAAAAGAAAAATAATTATCTTAATTTTACTAAGGTTATTTATGTCTTATCTCTATGTAACTTAAGACTCTAAGGTTGTAAACTCGCACCCTTATAACACAATAAAAAGTTATGTTGCATTTGCATCATTCCGCTATAGATATGTTTAATTAGAACGTGCATTGCTCCTGGTGTTTCCCCCACAAAATTTTATTTGGTACATTAAAAAAAATGAAATAGCAACAATTTAAATAGTAAATTCAACACACTCTTAATTACCCTTTACAGAGAAGAACATATTCTGCAGCAGCTTTCTTGAATTCACGATGTAGTATTATTATATGTAAATCAAGAACAGCTTTTGTATTAAACCCTTTTGCTATATACTATTCTAAATTAATTATTTGGTTTTGAATGTTATAGCAAGTTTAGCAGCAAATACTACTAGAAACACATCTTGTACTGACGAATTTATCAATGGATATTTTAGCCTTTAACAGATATAATGACGGATGGTTTCTAACAATAGGAACCTTGTCGCGATGGTATTATGACGGTTGTTATATCCGTTGCAACTTACTAGTGGATACATCCGTTGAAAATCATGGTGATGTATCCTAAAACAATTTTAAATGACTCATCTAAACCCAATCTAAATTTGTGCAAATGTAAATTGATCCTTATCATTTTATTTTGATTCAGACATTCCTATTAAAAGCATAACTTTCCTTGTAAATACACACGCCAAAATACATGAAACTTTCAACTTTTTCTTTAATTTTCCCTTTTTCAATTTCTTATAACAATGAAAATTTTATTTTTTGAGATTTTAAAATGTGTAATTTACACCACTAGAATTTATTAGCAAAGTATTGAATTCATTCTCTAAATGATTTAGATAAAATTTAAAGTGGTGATTTACCAACACAATAAATCTTAAGGGCTAAATTATACCTTCTAAAAATTTAAGGGATAAAATGAAATATTTAATTTTGATACTTAATTAAATCCAATTGTGCATATTATATATGAAACTTTTGAAGTAATAGGTGTAAAGTTAATTACTTTATTATTGTGCTAATATATGGTTAGACAACAATATAAAGTTTAATGCATCATAATTAATTTCTATAGTGAATGAATTAAAGTCGATGAAGATAAACTATACTATATTTTAGCCTTATTCATTTCATAGGGAAATGTATCATTGCAAGTTGCACAGAGCTGCAGCAGGATAGAAAACAAAACTATAAGAGGAATTGATTCTCCCCTGAATGAAATGTTGGTACGTATACATACACACACACATATATATAGTTCTACAAAATACCACCAAGGTTGGGAAAACCACAAATATGGAATGACAAAAAGAAGTGATACACATCCACTAAAGCCTCTTATTCTATGTTGTCGTAAAGGAAAGTCTTAGTTGCATGTTACGAACAAACAATTATTTTTGTAAACTATTATTCATCTATTTACTTTTAATAATAGAGAATTTTATAATTTGGTTGCAATTGTAGCATCATATTTATTGTGCGGCTAACATTTATGCACAATTCATAAATAGCAGCACCTTTATTTATTCAGGAAAGGGCTCTATACAATAAAAATATTAAAACAAAAAAGCGGATCTACTTAAATATCTTACAACCTGCTGGCAGAAAATATACTAGCGGTGGTATTTTAACATCAAATTTAGTATAAATATTAAGTTTTTTTTCTTACAACATATTATAGTGTTCACACTCACATATATGAACATATTATGGTGTACTTTTATGTTTATGTTCATTATAATCATTTTACATGTAAAGAGTTTTATAATATATTTATTAAAGAATTTAATTGGAATGCATTGATAGTGAAAAGAGTTTTATATTGTCATTCAAGCATATATTGACAAATCAACAAATATAATTGAATATCACACACACTTTTTAAAAGGTCATCCAGACAAAATGAATTGATTGATTGACCGTATAAATTTTTTTACACTATTAGTGCATCAAAATTACACCATTTATCAAATACTACTCTTGCATCTTTTACTTATTAGAGAACCATTTTACATTTAAAAAAAATTCAAAATAACTTTTATAATCACTTCAACAACCTTCATCCAAAGACTTAACTTTTTAAAGTTAAATAAAATTCGTTAAAATTGTAAAATAATATTGAAGTCTATCTCATGTTTATTATTTAACCATCTGCAAATATCTCAAACTTCACGCTCTAGATCTTTGCCAATGATAAAAAGGAGGTGCGTTAAAGTCTCAAAGCCAGGGATCAATTGGCCATTGATACATTAGTTATTCAAAACAGTAATAAATTCCAACCATGCAATATAGAGAAACTCATATGATTCATCATTAGTTGGGGTATTATCATAGTAATTACATATAATTACTATTCTCCCATGTGACTTTTATATGTGATTTTTAATGAATGTATATAGATTAAAAAATAATTAATTTGTACATATTTAAAAAAATATTAAGTTTTTAGACTAAATTATTCTTATAAAAAATTTAATGTAATTAATATAATAATAAAAAATTTATAATAAATATACATATAATCTAAAAAGATAATAATTAATACTTATTTAATTTAATCAAAATGACAAATAATTTTAGATTTTTTTTAAAGTAAAATGTAATGTCATAGTGGACAGACTCTTGGTGACAAGACTTTGCTGGTAGTTTTCATGTAAGATTTGATTGCTAAGAAGCATGGAGAGAAAAAGGGACGGCCAAAAATAAAAGGGAAAATTGAATAAACTAATGCAAAATGATTGATGTCGTAATGTTTAGAGGCTCTTAAATTTCCCCCACAAGTCCCATATTCAAGGCTACCCCAGCAGTGTCCCACCGCCCACTTCCAAAGACAGAAATAACTCCCGTCTTTTCTTCAAAAATTTAATTCTCATACTAATTAAGTACAAAAGTTATCTGCTATATTCTTATAAAATAAAGAAAAAAACTATCAAGTACCCTTAGAAAATTTAGTAAGAAAATAAAATTAGTAATATTTATATTAAAAAGATAAAAGTTATATGTTTCCAATAAAAATAAATGCATTTTAAGCTTAAAAATTATTATTTTAGTTTCCTTAACCAATACTTTTAAGAAATTGATTAGAAAAACCTAAAATAAATGATGGAGTTCTGTTATATGTACACCCTAAACCTATACATCATACATACACGTATTTCAAAACCTTTCCACTTTCATTTTATTCCGTTTTCTCTCTTCACTCTCATCTCTCGTCACTCTCATCGCTCTCATCTCTCGTCACTCTCATCATTCGTTCTCTCTTCACTCTCATCACTGTCATCTCTCGTCACTCTCTTCACTCTCGTACCCATATAAAAGATTGTACACTTAAATCACATATATCAGATTCTGCAAAAGACTGAACTATAGGTTAAGTTTTATGCAAATCTATAAAGTTTTGTGCATGTTTGTGAAGTTTTGTGCATGTGAACTAACATTTATAAAGTTTGTCCACTAAAAATGTATAAATATTGCAAACTTATTTATATTTGAGTAAAATCACAGTGTTGTACACAAGTACGCAATGTTTGTGCACATAGTCATATAAAGTCTGTGCACTACAATCAAATTTCATATTCTGCAATATTACTTAACTATACATTAAGTAATATGCAGATGTAAAATTTATGCATTAGAATGTATAAAAGTGTGCGTGCACATGTATGTGAACCAATTGTTATAAAGTCTGTCCACTAAAAATGTATAAATATTGTGAACTTATTTATGCTTGAGTAAAATCACAGTGTTGTACACAAGTACGTAATGCTTGTGCTCACAGTCATATAATGTTTGTGCACATAGTCATATAAAGTTTGTGCACTACAATCAGATTTCATATTTTGTAAAAATACTTAATTATACATTCTGGTGGTTGTGGTGGTGATTGATATCATTCTGTGGTGGTTATGGCATAACTCAGAATAGATTGTTTGAAATGTTCGTTTGTGATCTCGTGGAGAAAATCACGTTGGAGTGTGTTTCGTTGTGATATGGTTGAGAAAAATCGTGTGGAAGGAAAAGTCTACTGATTGCATGTAATCGTTGTGATATCCGTATAACTGTCATTAATTACGTATAATTTGGTGGTGTATGTACGGGTGTATGTGTTTAGGTTGTACACAGAGCATTTCTGTAAATGATGTTATGTGTGTTATATTTTTATAAGATACTATGTTGATTCACATTTCAATTATCATTAGATGATATATCAATAAATTATAAATCTTATTAAAATCTCATTTAATAATAAATAAAATCTAAGTCAGATTATCAAAATAAGTACACATAATGATTCTCCAATAAAATGGAGCATGAATTTTACCTTATCCATTTCTTAAATTTAAATAAAATTAGTTTTTTTTTCTTAATATATTCTTATTAAATAAACTTAAAAAATAATGGGACAAAGAAAGATAAAGATAACAGTAGAACAATACAAACACCACCTTAAATAAAAATCAATGGTGTAAAATACTATATCCATTTTTCCTTACTTTAAATTTTACAAATTTTTTTTAATATTCATGCATAACTCAAAAATGAACATGTTAAAATAGAGTAATGTTAAGGCCTTTTACCTCATCCTTCTAGCTATCACTCTTTTCGTTTTCGAATAATTGTCCACCTTTTTATTTTAATATTTTTCTAGTAATTACCCACTTCCTAAATTTAGACAACATTAATTATTTTTTTTCTTACCATACCCCTGTTTAATGAAAGTAGTGGAAGAGAGATAAATCAATAGATAAAAAAATTAATAGGGGTAATTTTGTAAAGTATTTATAAAATTTTTTAACTTTGACTTTTCAATTATTTTCTTAATACCAGTACAAAATAAAAAAGTGGACAATTATTCAAGAACATAGAAAGTAAATGAGGTACAAAAATGGATGTGTTTTAAAATTTTAAGATATTAAATGCATCTACTTTTATCTCATTTAGTAGAGTTGTCTACCTTGCTATTTTGATATTTTTCAAAATACTTGTTCACTTACTAAATTTGGACAATATTTATTTTTTTTCTAATTATATCCCTATTAAATAAACCCTCTTTCACTCTAACCGCATACTCCCTTCGTCCAGGTTTAGTTGTCACTTTTGGAACAAAATTTTGTCCAAAATTTGTTATCATTTGTTTAGATTAAGGATGTATTAATTATATTTTTTTTCAATTTTACCCTTGTTTGTCATGAACCCTTTCTTATATTAATTACGGTTTCAATCTTCCAAGACTTGGAATTCTACCCTACTTAGGAGCAATTTAGTCTAAAGACTTGATATTCTTTCTAAGTTAGTGCAAATTGATTATTTTCTTAATTTGTGTGTCTTTGTCAGAAATGACAATTAAAATTGGATGGAAGGAATACCTTATAGCTATGGACACTTGTTAAGGAACCTAAAATGGTAATATTTTATTGGAAACACAAAAAATTGCAGTGTTTAATGCATTGAAAACATTAAAAACTTGCTTTTTCAATGAAATATTTTCACTTTAGGTTTCTTAACAAGTGTCCTAAGGGCACTTGTTAGCAAAACCCCTAAAATATTAGTCCCTCCATTCTCAAATAATTGTACATCTTTTCGTTTTGGTATTTTTTTTTATAAATAATTGTCCATATCCTACATCTAGAGTAGATTAATTATTTTTTTTTCTTCATATTATACCCTTATTTAATGACAGTAGTGGAAGAGGGATAGAGTAATTGATGAAAAAATTAATAGGGATACTTTTGTAAAGTACTATTAAATTTTATTAACTTTAAAACTTTTTATTCATTTTCGTAATATCCGTGCAAAATGGAAAGTAGACAATTATCTGAAAATAAAGAGAGTATTAACTTTTTTTACTTTCAGATCTTTTAATCATTTTCTTAATATTCGCGTAAAAGAAAAAAAAAGGAGAAATTAGGAGGATTAGTTTGGAATACTTAACATCACTCAATAAAACATGGAGTTAGAATAATAGATGAGAGAGAAACTAAAAAAATAAATGTATTAAACAGGGACAACTTTGTAACATGTTAAATAGGAATAGTTTTATAAAATATTATGATTTTTAATTATTTTCTTAATACTTGTGCATAACTTAAAGTAAGGACAATTTTATAAAATATTAAATAAGAATAATTTTATAAAATATTATGATTTTTCATCATTTTCTTACTATTTATTTATGCATAACTTAAAGTGAACCAATAATAAAAAATTTGGAGAGAGTAATATTTTTCTTATCTCTTTCCTTTTTCTTTTTCCTTTTTCCCATTGGCATGACATGAGTTTCAAGTTCAACCACGAATTAATTTTCTTCCCACTCTCTCTCCCCCCATTGGGATTCTTTAAGTCAACTACACATCCCCCCATCCCCCTCCTACTATAAATACCCTCACAAGTGTGTTGTAACCCACAATTCATCACACACAAACAAACAATAAAAATTAAATCATCAATCTCAAGATACCCTTTCTCTCTCTCTCTCTCTCACGCTCTGTTCAAAATTTATTTTTTCTTTTTCTCCATCTACTTAATCAGAAGGAGTTGATCATAGTGATAGATGGAGAACAATGAGGAAATCCCTTCAATACCATCAACACCAGCAACACCAGGCACTCCAGGTGCACCTCTCTTTGGGGGATTCAATCATGACCATCGGAGAAATAATGGTGGCATTAGCAGAAAGTCACTACTAAAGAGTTGCAAATGTTTCAGTGTCGAAGAATGGACCTTAGAAGATGGTGCCTTACCTAAAGTCTCTTGCTCTTTGCCACCCCCTCCTGTCCCTCTTGCTAGGAAGGTACACATTTCTAAATTATAATCACAATCATTATAAAATAGAGACATAGTTAAGGTGCTGTTTGTTTCCACTTTTTAAAAATGTGATTAATTAAAAGATTGATTTTTTATTTGATTTTTTTTACATAGAGCTAATAAAAAATTGCAAACGTACGTTTTTAAGAAGTAATTTTCTTTAGCTTCAACTTAAAAGTTAAAATTAAATTATATTTTTAAAAAATTATTAAAATATACAAAAACGCTTATTTTATTTTATTTTTTGGTTAAATAAGGTGAAACAATCACACACAAAAACTGTGTAAAAACAATTCTACACCACCCACTAATAAAATTTCAAGACTTTGTCAAATCATGGCGGATAGTTGTCATAATTGGTAGTTATTCATCACAATTTGATAATTTCTCTAGGTACTTATGTAGGATGCGCTTATTTTAAACTTGTCTTAAACAATTTTTTCCCCAAATCAATTTTCCACGTACCATGATAAAAGAAAATTGCACCACATATATGTCCATTAATTGTAAGCTGGCTATAAGCTTGTTTTATTGATAAACAAAAAGACTAGTTTTTTTGGTGTGTGTGATTAATTGAAATTGGTAAACTACAAGTTGGGACCAATAACTTGTGTGTCAGAAGGAACAGTCACAAGTCACAGTACTCTAAGTTGGGTTAGTCAATTTCGCTAATAATAGAGTCTAAATATATACCGGTTGTTTTGTTTCAGGTAGGAGCTGAGTTCATAGGAACCTTCATTCTAATGTTTGTTGGGACAGCAGCTGCAATTGTTAACCAGAAGACACGTGGCTCGGAGACACTGATCGGGTGCGCCGCCACCACAGGATTGGCTGTGATGGTCATCATCCTGTCCACCGGCCACATCTCCGGTGCTCACCTCAACCCTGCCGTCACCGTTTCCTTTGCTGCTTTGAAGCACTTCCCTTGGAAGAATGTATGTAAAATTAAGCCACCCTCTTCTTTTGCTTAATTGCTAATTCTTTTCTTTTGGTTTTCAAATATATTAATGAAGTACGAGGCGCTATAATTATGTATTCAAGTATTAAGAGTGTTTGTTTCAATCTCATTACCAAATAAAAAGAAATCATACTTTTAGTAAAGTAATAAGTTTTTATATATTTTAACATTTTTTAAAAGTGACGTTGGAGCTTCATGTACTAACTCACACACGATTATATGATATTTCATTTTGTATATCAAGAAATTATTGATTATTCGTGGAGCATCACATCAGATGAGATTAAATTTTATACAGAGAGAATAAGGTTTATATATTTCTTTCGGCTTGTAACTTGAATAATTTTTTTGAAATCAGCGCTGAAAAATATTAAACTCTTGATTATAATAATTTTAATAATATGTCAAAAATTACCTCTCTCAAAAACATAAGTTACCAGGTATATATGAAGAAGGTATATATGAAGAAGTAATTAAATAATTTTATGTCTTTAAAAGTTAGCATAGCACAATATTTATACACGTAAGTTTATGAATACTCAATCATTTCTCAATTAACCAGTGCTAATTATTGTTTACTAATGCAAGAATATAATTTAATTTAATTTGAATTGCAGGTGCCTATGTATATTGGGGCACAAGTGTTGGCATCTGTGTGTGCTTCGTTTGCTCTGAAGGGGGTGTACCACCCCTTCATGGGCGGGGGTGTGACGGTTCCTTCGGTGGGATATGGACAAGCTTTTGCTTTAGAGTTCATCATCAGCTTTAACCTCATGTTCGTTGTCACTGCTGTGGCCACCGACACTAGAGCCGTCAGTATCTTACTCCTTTAATCAACAAAAGCCTTTACTGCATTATTATAAGTATTTCAACTAATGATCAATTAATTCATTTGAATCAAAGGAGAAATTAATATGTAGTCATAAAACATTCTATGATAAATTGTGTTTTATTAAGTTGAGAGCTAGTTGATCAAGTGATTAACATTTTCTTGAACACTCAGCCTCACTATCTTATCCGCTAAGGTTTATATGTTATTTTAGTGAGTCTAAAATGATTAACTTAGTGAGGTTGAGACCCACTTTAATAAAAAAAAATTATTAAATGATGCACTTTCCCTTTCATAATATTTATTCAAAATTTTTCAATTTAGATTTTTATAATATTTCTCCCATCTCACATTTCAATGTAACATTAGTTTTTTCTTTCCAACAATGCTCTTAATTAGGAGCAAATCATCAATGATGCATTGGAAGGGGACAGTGGAGGAGGAAACCTCCTCTTGGATAATATTAATAATAATTATCGTAATTAAATGTACGTAATAGTAAAATTAGATAAGGGTTATATTATACATTCAAATACTTTTTTTTTACAATACCATTAATATCTATGTTTTTTATCTTAATTCTTGTGTTGTCCAAAATTAGTCACTAATTATTTTAAAAAGGGAGGGAGTAAAGTAATACTATTTTCCTTTCATAGAAAATGTCTATTTTTTATTCTTAGACTTAATGTATCTATTTTAGTACAATATTAAATAAAAAATAAACTTAAAAATAAAGAGTTAAATTATTATGTGGGTAAAGTTTATTTCACCATTTTTCAATCAAATCAATTCATGCATATGATTTTTTTAATAATAATAAAAAAAAGAGTTAACTATTTTATTTATATAATAAAATTAAATTGAATGAAAATGTGTGATTAAATCAAACAAAGTCAACGAAGACAAACATGCAAGAAGAAGGGCGGTGCCCGTTGGACCATTAAAGTCCAAAATTAAGGCTCTGTCATATTAACTTTTGAGTGTCAATTTGAAAAGAAACTTGAATCGGCAGTTCATGTCCCCCCCACTTATTACTAACTCACATGATCAATTTCTGTTCATTTGCGACCATTGTCAACCATCAACATGCTTGGCACTGAGATCACGCTGTATTATAGAGTTTGTTATGATATGATTAAAGTGAAAAAAAATTGTTATCATCAAAGTTATAATTGTAAATCTTACTCATTAAATTTTATACATATATTTAAAATTAAAATATAAAGTCACAAATTTTGATTAATTTTTAATATTGGTTATTCATATTGATTGTTAGGTTCAAACATACTCATTTCACTCACAATTGACTACTCTCCCTTGAGTTATCTAATAATAATAATAATAATAATAATAATAATAATAATAATAATAATAATAAATGATAGATAAAGAAGCTTGTTATATATTTTTCTTTTATTTATTTATTTATTTTTGAGTTACACATGTATGGTGTAGGTGGGAGAGCTTGCGGGAATCGCGGTGGGGGCCACTGTCATGCTCAACATACTCATAGCCGGGTATGTCTCACTCAACCCACTTTTAATCTTTATTATTATGGCCCTAAACATGTCCCTGATCTGGCATCTAAGCCTTTCTATGTGAATTTTGTTATTTGATTGCATTAATCTTGGCATACAAGGCTTCAATCCTCTGAAAATTATTTTATGTATTTTTGTCTCTTCTGGCTGAGCCATCACTTTAGCACATGTTGGGGGTTATGGTATAACCAAAATTGATTCTTCGATCGATTTGAATCTATTCCTGGGGAGGGGGAAGGAGGTTGCTACTTTCTATTATAGGCTCTTGTTAGTTTTCAATGTATGGTCCCCTTTCAATTGGATTCAAATAAATAAAAGTGAGTTTGAGATAAGAAGCCGAAAGGGAAAATATGCTCTGACAAGTTGTCTGATGAAATGCAGTAAACTTTTAAATTTGTCAAGAAATTGTCATGGTCGTCAAATTCGTTTTTAGATTATAAAAATTGTCATATTAATTTATGATATTATAAAAAATTGATCAAGTTAATCTCTAAAAGACTAATTTAATCAATGTTGACAGACTTATTTTTAAATATCTTTTGATAACTTTATAAAATAATATGACAATTTTTATAATATTGGGACCAACTTGATAATGCTAACAATTTTAAAAACAAATTTAAAAATTTACGCGTCAAAAATGAAAGATTTGCTCTCCATTCTTTCATGTTAGCATTATTTGGCCAAGAAACTATGTTAATCGGCTTTGTAGTTGAAAAAAATGTAAATAGCGAATTCAATTAAACAAAAACCAAACACGCGCTACAAATTTTCTATTTTTTCAGTACCTAAACTAATTATGCTTCATCTTGTTTATATATATTATTATTACAGGCCAGCAACAGGAGGATCAATGAACCCAGTACGAACGCTAGGACCAGCAATTGCTGCAAACAACTACAAAGCAATATGGTTGTATCTCATAGCCCCCATTTTGGGGGCCTTAAGCGGAGCGGGTGCCTACGTTGCGGTGAAGCTCCCTGATGAAGATGAGAACCCTCAGGCAAAGGTCTCTTTGAATCCAGGGAGCTTCAGAAGGTGACTCATCCTCCCCTGGAGAGTACACTTTAGAGGGTAAAGTGCACAATTTCAACTATTAATAAAAAAAATCAATCATTTAGAGTATTGCAAATGTATGATTTGTGTAATGTTGATATTTATACATTATAAAATCTTAAACAAATGGTTTTTTCCGTTAACATTTGAAATTGTGCATTTTGGAGGAGCTAAATCCGATGAGTCGGCATATCATTTGCCTTGATGTCCTATAAGAAAACAACTTAGGGACAATGACATATGATATTTGTGTATGATAATATATATATATATATATATATATATATATATATATATGTATGTATGTATGTATGTATGTATGTATGTATATATGTAAAAGAAAATTGGGGAAAGCAAGCAATAATAAGTACTGTTTGCTCTACTTGCACATATTAGATATATTTGTGTTCCAGATATATGGATTGCGTAAATATCGAAGACAAAAAGAAGAGTGTTGTTTTATACATGCACATACTATACTATACTATGTTCTTCTAATTCTCCTGTTTAAGTGAAAATATATGACTGGTGTTAATTGGTAAATGCAATAGTTATTTTACACGAATAATTCCAATTATTCAATGCAAGTCCTACATCGATTAGGCAATAAGACATTGGGTGTTACTAAGAGTTTGCAAACAATCATTATTGAGATAGTTTTGAAGCCAAGAAAAAACACACACTTGCGACGGGAAATTTATCGCAGACATGAGCTCCTCACAAATTTGCGGCGGATTTCGTGATAGAGTTAGGTGAATCTACATAAAATGGTATTAGAGGGCTTAGCTTTGTACTGATTAGAGAATCTAAAGAGGGCGGAGGTAATGTAGAGCTATCTTGATAGTTCTTTGTACGTGGACGTATCGTCTAAACAGCTCAGTAATGTGTTGTGAGAAGAAAATGTTGGTCAAGGGAGGCAGTGAGTGGCAGAGGGAGTTTGATCTAATAATTATGTTGGATGCATATTAGCTTTGCAAATATGTAGCCCAATTCACGTTGCCAAGTTTTTATTGGGCCTGAACCAAATCTAAAACGGGTAGTACGATATTATAGCACATGATTGATGACCTATAAGAAAAATAAAGTCCATGATTAACCAGTTGACTGAAAGCAAAGAAAAAAAACATGATTAAGGTAATACTTAATTGTAAGGCTAGAACTAAGTCAAGCATCTATCGTTAATGATTTGATACGCCAAGCTCGTGAGTTTATGAGTCAAGTTTTAGCTCACAATTTCGACTCATTTATTAAATGCGTTAATTTTAAACTGTGCTTCGACTCAATAGTTTATGAGTTAAATACACACACACACATATAATTTTTAACACAAAAATGATCCATGTACATCCTTTTTCATGCCACCCATACATATACCTTCAAATTATACGTAATTAATGATCAAAATGCGTATTCATATAGTTTCCAAAATTATAAACAATGTGCGCCCAATCCCGAACTCGTTTCCATCATTGTCATCATCTGCATCCTGTCATCCTCGTTCTATCACCTTTATCCTCATCATCCTCTTTCTCACATCCTCTCATCTTCCTCCTCCTCATCCTCCTATTATATATGTGAAAGTTGATTAAAATGAAAATAAGATGATAAAATATTGATTTTCTTTTAAAATGGATGAGGTCTAACTTTAATAATGGTGGTTTACTTGTTACAGATGCTCGAGTGAACAATTACTTGTAAAATGTCATACTTGCAAATGTAAATGTGTAATGTTTGTGCATTATACCCCATAAAGTTTGTGCATCAAAGAGTCTAATGAATTATGGAATATATGGTTCATGCAAAGATTTGTGAATATAAACGAGTAATGTTTGTGCATTCTACTACATAAAATTTGTGCATCAAAGAGTCTAATGAATTATAGAATGTATAGTTCATGTAAAGGTTTGATGATGGTTGCCTCTCATATTTACATGTGTTATTAGTTCGAGCAAAATCGTATCATTTACATTTGAAATTTATTTTTGCTGCAGGACAATGACACTGTAATGGACTTTGAGTGACATATGCTGGCTTTTGCTTATAACTGTTTTGAATGCTTGTTTTGGCAGATTCTCTTGTGATTCATGTTTTACTTGCATGTCTACCTATGGCATCAAAGAAGCAGTGTGGCTCTTTTCGGCCACTCAGAGTCACTTATGTGAGTTGGAACCGTGCTAACATCTACATGCTGACTTTTGGTAGCTGCGATCATACAATTTGTATATGGGATCATACAATACGAGGATGTTCGGATAATACGTTCACTTACTAGGATTTAGGGTTTACAATCACAATTTATTTTTGTTGCAAGGCAATGTAATGGGCTTTGAGGGACATATGTTGGTTTTTGTTTATATCAGTTTCTAAGAGGTGACACTGTGTTCGTCACCCAAAATGCTACACCTTAAATAGCCCACACATGATCGTGTATGCAATGTGTCCAACCATTGTGTATCGACGTTTCTTGAGTTTATTTCCCTTAGATAGTTTAAATTGAGTTGTTTTTTTCCTCCCTAAAAAATTAAGAGATTTATTCCACTCAATTGTGACAATTTACATATTATTTTATTATTTTTTTTTTACTATTTTTCAAATATGAATCGCTTAGCATTGTGACAATTTATTTTATTTACCACAATCTAATGCGTTCTACAAAAGCATCACAATCTAGTATATTTAATATCATTTTATCACCCATTTTTTTTAGTAGAGAAAGTGTGTTTTATATTATTAATTAATTATAAGATTGACATTGAAACTTTATTAAAACATTAGGGACAAAACTATAAAAAAAAAGAATAACTTTTGGTACAAAATTGAAATCATGCTAAAATATCAAGAATGAAAATATAATTATTTTAAGTACAGAAATGAAGATAAAACTTTATTTAAGAAATTTTGAACAATCACTTTATGTCAATTTTTAACTGATACAAATATACATGTTGGTTGCCCATACATAAACATTTTTCAACACACGTCTTGTCTAAGAAAAGGAAACACTCATTTGGATCCGAAAATCCTTCATCAACAAGAAAGCAACCCATTTCCGTTTTATTTTATATTTTTCCCGTTTACATTAAAAATTAATAATTGCGTAAATATGTTTAGTCTCCGGACAAATATTGTAGGTTTGATTTAGGTTTTTAATTTTTTTAATTTTTAGTTTAAATATATTAAAAATTATATAATTTTAGTTCATACCATTAGTATTTCATGTTATTAGTGAAATTCTAACATAATTAAACACACAATTAATGAAATGTCACATTATGTCATATTAATCAAGTAAATTTTGGACCCAAAACATGATTTTACTAACGATAGATACTATATAATTTTTTATATGTATAAAAAAAAAATAGGAACCTATTATAAATCTGATACATTTGTTGGGGCTCATAACATATTAAGTCAATAATAATTAAAATTATTATTATTTTAAGGGGAAAAAAAAAGAAAAGAAAAGAGAGAAAGAGTAGCAAGCAATTGTTGTGAAGTCGTCTGTCCCGCGAGGAGCCCTGTCTTCATCGTCAAACAAACCCCCAAACCTTCAAACAATAACCAAAATTTCATAATAACACACAAAAAAAAAGTTTCAATTTTTAATTTTCTTTTTTGTCATTTTGCTTTGTTTCTCATCCATGGAGGCGCCGAGTTCCTGGGATGCCCTTCGCAAACAGGTTCCAATTATTCTTTTCTTTTATGTTTTTTCCTCTGCCTTTTTTTTTTCTTGGTATGTTGTAAATGATGAAAATTCGACATGGGTACGTGAAATTTGAATGCCCCTTTTGCTAAAGTTTCGAGATTTTCATTTTGGGTGTGTTCAATTTTTGTCGGTGATGTGGGAAATTCGTGTAATGAGCTTAGTGCAAAAAAAACTGTTTTGTATTGATAAGGGGACTTAAGTTGATGAATTGAGGGTGGGGAGTGTTGTTTCTGGTGGTGGATCGTGGCCAATTCTGGTGTGAGATTCACAATTGGGGTTTGATTTCAGTTTTGAATTTGATATGGGGGGTTTAGGTATGGAGATTTGAAAATTGAGATGCTTTGGATGAGAGTTTTGTTCCTAGATCAGGTTTGATTTGATATAGGTATGGTTTGTTAGAGAGAGTTCCCTGATCTGATTAGGAAATTAGGTTCTTTTGTATGGTGTGATCTGCTGCATCTGCACTGAGAATGGATTTGATTCAGATCAATACATGCGTGTTAGCTCTGCTAAATCTTGTTCACCTCATCCACCGGGGTTTTTGTAACTAGCAACAGAAGGTTCTGTAGTAATCAGGTGTGGTCATGGATGGTGAAGGGATATCATTTCGTGGTTTATAAAATGTGATTCGAGAATGATTAATAGAAACTATTTGCAAAATATGAAGTGATTGTGACTTAGATTGACTTAATAGTTGTAACTTGTAAGCTGAAAAAAATTCTTGAGTGACCAACATAGGTGGTAACTTTTCTTAGAAACATATGGAAACATGAGTATTTGTTAGAATCTTACAATCTTCTATTTAAGCATGTAATTCATGGGTATTCTTAGAACATTAAGTTCCCCCCATCATGGGAGAGTGGACCAATTTGGTGTCATTTAGCCTGTCTATAGCGTGGTTTCTCTTTCTTAATCATAATAGCATTTTTTTTATAGAAGAAATATTATTAGATAAGAGGGGAAATTACTAGCGTCAATAAGGTCTCCTGCAAAAGAAACTTCAATGCCAAAGGAAAACTAAGAGAAAACCCCTCCATAGGACTCAACAAAACATACACTTCTGAATGGGAAAACAGAAAAAAGGAACTGCCGCAACTTCCCCAAAACCCTCACCAAACAACACACTCTTTCTCCTTCAAAGCTTCATAAGAAGAACCTAGTTGAACCTTGTAAATCTATTTGGTTCTCTATGATTCTGTTGCTGTGGATCATGGAAGTTCCTTTTCTACTTTCTTCTTTGTACTATAACATAATCATCATAGTAGTATAGTAATAATGGCAGTAATATTTTAAAAAAATTGTGGAATTTGCTATTTTTGTATGCCTTGAAGGGCGAATTCATTCACTTTGCTTTTATCGACCTTTTGGTTACCTGGTTTATATAAACTTAGTTATTCGGTGAATGATTGATAGATGAATTCTCTTTTTTCCCCAAATCCTTTGCAGGCAAGAAAACTTGAAGCTCAGTTGGATGAGCAGATGAATTCTTATCGAAAAATGGTTTCTGCTAATGCTTCCACAAAAGTTGATGCTGCAGAGAGTGATCTTGAGTCATGGATTGATCGGTTACTAAAACAACTGCAACAAGTAAACTCACAGATGCAAGCTTGGGTATCAACTGGTGGGTCAGAAATGGTTTCTCATACTTTAACTAGGCACCAAGAAATTCTTCAAGATCTCACCCAGGTATTTCAATGGTTTCGGCTTGAGTTACCGCATACCACTTCACATGTTCCTACGCCTTTAATGGTGCTCTGATTACCTTGAATTTCTTTTTGTATACAAACAAGGGATAGACAATTCATGAACACTGGTGCCAATGGTTTATTCTGATGACTAAGGATTTTAAAATATGTAATGTACAACTTCACCACTTCCGCTACTTTGAAGTAATTGCTGTAGGAAGTTTTGCCTACTGAATTTACAAGTGGTATTTTATGTAAAAGGAATCCTTATCGAAAAAAAAATGTAAAAGGAATCCTCTTTTGACAGCCAGAAGATATGACAAGCTGTTGTGCATTATTTCGGGGTAGAACCTTAAACATGTGCTTGAATTGTATACGTTTTTGTATATTTACACCATTTGACTGGTGCTGAATGCTACGATCCCCCCCTCTTTATTTTGAATCCCAAATTCTTTTTTGTTCATGTGACATAGGCTAGTTGATACAGATATTCTGTCTTATTATTGATTATTTCTGTTATTTATTAGATCTTTGATATCAAGTGTATTTTTCTCTTTGCTTTGTTCTGTTTTGTTTTTATCTTTGCTAATAACTGTTCAAGAAGTTTAAGAGGAATTTTAGAAGATAGGAATTACTAGCTCAGGAATTTTAGAAGATAGGAATTACTAGCTCAATGTTTTTAGTCTCCTTGTGTCCATATCTACACCGAAAAATAAAGGTCAGTACAAATAAGAAACGCCCAGCCCAATAACATAAAATAAGCTAATTACTATTCTCTAATGATTACTTTATTTCTTGGGCTAAGCTGAGACATAATTGAACTCCAGGAGTTTTATCGTCTTCGCTCGAGTCTTCGAGCTAAGCAAGAACATGCTTCACTACTAGAGGATTTTAAAGAGTTCGATCGAACACGATTAGACTTGGAAGAGGGCGGAGGTTCTGAACAGCATGCACTACTAAAAGAGCGTGCGACTATCAGCAGAAGTACAGGACAGGTCAGTGACATGAAAGTTTTTTTTTAGCATGCCATTCCTATCTTTTCTATCTTATATCATTGTATCACATGAACCTTGATTCAAACTTTTCTTTGTTGGTGATAACATATATCTGATGTGGATATTGTATAATTTTGCTCTAGCTGGGTTAAAAGGTTTTGTAATATAAAAGTGATAGTAGCGTTTGATGCTAGGATGAAAGGGATTGAGCTATGAGAATGGGGAATATCTTGTTTAAACTTTTAGCATATCAGTTTATGCGATTTATTAAAGCGAAACTCCATGGGTTAAGATTTGGCTTAAGGTAAAGAAACAAACAAGAAGAATGCTATTCTTGGGATTGTGAACTGGGCTCAGGGTTTTTTCTTTTTTTTTCTTTTTTTTTTGTATTTTGGGATCTTTGATTGTTATTTGTTAGGTTTATCTATTGTGTTAAAGTGTTAGCTTCGAAGAAACTGGTTTGACCCAATGTCAAACAAAAATGTATGATTCTTTGGGAGGATCAATGGCGTAATATAATGAATAAAAACCTTAGGGCTTCTTGGATGTTCATCTGCAACAAATGTTGAACAACATGCCTTTAATCTAGGGCATATTTCAAGCATAAAGAATGTTTTCCCGACAATCTGGTCTTCAACTGAGGTGTAGTCTTATTTTGAACTGTTCTTGCTTATTCTTGTGCTGCAGACGGACACAGTTATTTCACAAGCACAAGCGACCCTCGGCACACTTGTCCTCCAGCGTTCAACTTTCAGTGGCATCAATTCAAAGCTCGGCAATATGAGCAGTCGTCTCCCAACGGTATGACTCTTGTGATGATTTTGGTGTTTCGATGCTTTCCTTTTGGCCATTTAATCTTCCTGCATCATCTTATGTATAGGAGTGCCTAAAAAAACTAAAAAGAAATAGTACATCGAATAAGGATGTTAGCTTATACTCGAAATTGAAAGCATGGCCACGAGGGCTCCTACCTAGTGGGGTCTTAGGAGAGTAGTTGTAACCAGTCTTACTCTTGTATGCCTAAAAGCTATGTTCAGGATTTGAAAACTTGACCTGCATGTCACGAAGCAACAAACTTGACCTGCCTTGTTTTTAACTTTTCGGAAGTCAAAAGCCATATTTTCAGTTTTTGTCATGTTTAGCTATAGAGCTTATTGCTTATCGGAAAGTCAATTTTAGTGCTTTTTGAAAAATTAAAATATCGAACTTCTCAAGAAGCAAGCACTTTTGAAACACTCAAAAAACTTATTTTTTTAAAATTCCGTGTCATATTTAAATACAAAATAATTTATTCATAAGTTACTTTTCAAAAGTTACTTTTACCGAAGAACTTAAACAAGTTGTTTAGCCAAACTGACCCGTAGTCTGCATGGATGTTTTGAACTAATGTTTCCCAATTTGCAGGTAAATAACATCCTTTCTGCAATAAAGCGGAAAAAGTCGCTGGACACCATCATACTTTCCCTTGTTGCATCCGTATGCACCTTTCTCATCTTCATCTACTGGCTTTCCAAATGAGCAGTGCATTTTTTGGTTGGGGTCTGGGAGGATTTTTGCAGCTTGTGTTTAAAAACTGTTGTATGTTGCTTGTGTCTATTATGCTTACTAGCTGATTGTTCCATGTTTTTTTTGGGGGGGGTGGGGTGTCAGTAGTGTATTGTTTCATTTTATTGTTCATCCCTTTATCAGAATCGACGCCTGAGTAAAAGTTCAGAGATTATTCAAAAGGTAAGAAAGGAAAACTGTTCTGCTTCTTGGTACCAAATATCAAATTTCGTAGCATGTTCCTTATTTTATTGTACAAAAGTTTCTTTCTTGGAGTTCTTGGGATCAAATTCCCATTATGGGGGTGCCAAATGGAAAATAAAATATGCATCCTAGCAAATGCATCTAGATTAGTTGGGTTCCTGATAATAGGGTTTTGATGTCGGTGATTTTATCGAGACTGAAAAGGAAAAATGCTTTCTTCAATTAGGCATATCTCGTGGACCATCCAACTTTTTGTCACCAAATCATACATTGACCTAAAGCGTGGATGGATCATCAAACATGAAAACTCCGTCTTGTGGACTGAAGTTTCTAATGCTGGAAAAGTATCTTCTCCATTTGATATGAACGAGTAACATTTGCACAATGTGCTCCATCTAATAAGATGGGTTTTTCACTCCGACTTCCGATAAAATTGGAATGATACAAAGTTTGGTCCTTACGTCAGGATGACCCTTATTTTGTGTCACTCTAAACAAAATCATTTTGGGCCTTTTCAATTTTTTGAGGGGTAATGTTTATGGATAACTTCATATGATTCATGACAAAAATTTGTAGATGGGTTAATTATAGACTGGCCAATCATGACCCCCCAAATTAAATCATTCATTAATTCTTTTGGAGAAGTAACCTTTGCATATTGGCTTGCCATAGGTCTTAATTGGCATCAAAATATTTGTACAGAGGATTCATAAGGGAAGATACTTATACTTTAGTGAATACATAAATGTTTATAAGATTGAAAATAGGATAATATTTTTTGAATAATTTAATATAGTATTCTTTTTTATTTAAAAAAATTAAATAAAAAATTTGGGACTCAAATATTCTTTTAAAATTCAAGGATATGAGACTCATATTATGTGTCTCACTTATATTTAAGTCTACAAAATTTGTGATTAAATTGTAATCGTTGAATACAAGAATGACGTTTGAATTTTATAATTGTCCAAGCAAGCTTCGCCCAATTCATTTGTGTTGGAAAAAAAAGTTGAGCTTCACAACATTTGTCTTCAAACATATTCTTAAAGGTGTGTTTGGTATAAACGTAAAAATGAAAAGAAATTTTATAACTTAAAGTTATCTATAAACTACACATAAATCTAATCTACCAAATTTTTTTTCTCTATCTTTATCACTATACTAAACATACCCTAGAATTTTTTTTTTAGCTCGTGCTTGGATTTAAATCTCATTGTTGGCACATTCGAAACACCCTAAAACTTCCCTTTTTCCACTACACATAAACCCCTCCTTTGCAATTTTGATTCTTTTTTTCAAATTTTTTCGGTAGCAATATTATGACTAATGAGCCATCGACACATGTTTGCTTCTTTAGTAGTGGAGAAAGGAGATAAGCAGCCATGTTTGAATTTATGCTAAAAAATCTTCTCATGTTTGGTGTGATGGGTTGGTGATGGACAAATTCTGATTCATACAAAATGAACAATGCAAGGTGATATCATGAAAGGGATTTTGAGACAAATTTGGCCAAGCAAACACAATATTCTTTAGAGAAAATGCATTTCGGGTTTTTTGCAATGGCAATCAGAACTTTAAGAAAAAGGGAATACTTATCCTTAACACCTTTATTATGTCCAACCATCGATGCATGTTTTCATGTTCCATTGATTTTTATCAACAATCATGAATTCACCTCAAGGGTCCATCATGCATGTAAGAATAATTCTAAATAAATTAAATTATAATTAAATTTAAATTAATTTATGATATAATTAAATTAATAATTTATTTTAACACCATCCCTTAAGTTAAAGTTTATTGAGCTTTAAACTTGTCATAATTCATCGGAGGTTGTCTAGAAAAGCTAGATCAGCAACGAGTCTGGGCTCGACAAAACCAACAAATGCAACAACGACAGTTGGGCGGAATTGGCAAAAACAACGACGGTTGGGCGGAACCAATAGCAAAGGCAACAAAGAAAAGGTGAAAACAATAGTGTAGTTAAATGAGATCGGGAAGGCAGTGAATGAAAAATGTAGATTGGAGAGTTTTTGTGTAATGGAGAGCCTAGGGCACAATAAAAGACCAAAGAGAAAATATAATTACATTATTTTTTGTTCTATGTATTTTCTCCTTGATTTTTGTGTTGCCTCTTTACTCATTTATCCAAGATGTTTAACAATGCAAATATTCCTTCACACAAAAGATCCATCCATAAACATCCTTAGATTTAAAAGTGAGAAATATTTGTCAAAAGGAAGTGAGAATTTATTATAGATTCAAGTAACTCTGACTAGTACTTTAGTTAGTGCTGAAAGTGAGTCAAACTCGTGCGGGATAGCTTGTTAATAAACGAGCACAATTTTTAGATTCAAGTTCGACTCACTTAATAACCTATGAATCTAAGTTGACTGACGAATTAACTCCAATAAAATATATTTTTTAAAAAAATTGACCTTGAATTTTTTATCGAACGGTCTTTTGAAAAATTCTTGTTAAATGTGTGGTATAATTTCCAATACCTTGACAAACACATCTCTCATGTACAACATAATTTATATATTATAAAGATGATATAAATATATGACATAATTTAAATTATATTTCATCTTAAAATTTATAATATAAATATATTTTATAAGTTACCAAGTTGAACATAACAAAGTTTAAGTTTGACTCATTTAATAATGAGTTAAAATCTTGATCACAAACTCAATTCTTAAGCTTGATAACTCAACTTATTAAATTATTAACTATTGAATTTAAAAATAATTCATGAGCAAACTTTACGCATTTCCAACCAAAATTATAGTACATCTGCTAGTTGGAGACATGTCACATTCTCTCCACGGCTAATGCACAACACGACAAAAGTACTGCTTCCAATTTCATGTCAGATTCATGGTTCAAATCAAACTATTCAAACTCTCCTATTGGACCAAGAAAAATAGTGTTAAGAGTCGAAATTTTCATATAGGATAACATGGTATATTTATGGACTCTTACTTTAATAATAATAAAAAAGGAATAATATCACTTTACTTTTTTTCTAATAATTACTATGACTTCTATAAAAAAAATTCCTGGCAATGTATATATTTTTCCCTGTATAGCATTATTCTTGAAACAACATGCATACATAAGCTATAGTAGAGTAATTAATTTAAGTGTTAATCTCCTATCAAAATCTAAAGATAAGTTGTGGTTGATTTTTCTAATGTTCTGTTCATGGTTCTATAGTTTCAACTACGTGATATCCTCAATATCAGACAAAAGAAGATATCCTTTTCTTGTCATATTATCCTTTTTATTATCAAAGGATTTGATTCCAAGCCAACGTAAACACACAAGCAGAAAGAGTTAAAACAACATCAAAAAGTTATTACTAATCCATCAAATGTCACTGAATTTCTTTGCTAGGTATCACACCATGTCTTTATTTTTATTATTATTATAATCTTCTATTGAAATCTTTGAAAAAAAAATATGGATCTACACTTTACACTATTGAATCAATAAAATGAAATTTATACACATTAATGTCTTTTATTGAAATAAAAATTTATATTGTTTTACTTTTTTTTTTTCCTTCTAAAGTAAGAATCTCAATTTATAGAATTCGTGCGGCACCTTAGGTTGCTTGTGTCCAACACTTTGTGTTGGTTGTTGTCACAATCAAAAAAAAAAATGAGGTTGCAATCAAAGAAAGGTCTCCAACCCTTGGAAAAGGGAAAGGCTACAAGAGAGGGAAAAAATGACAAAAAGAATGAGAGCCTAATTTTGATGCATTGATAGTATAAATTACACTTATTATCTCTTATAAATATAAGAAATTGTCAAATTATTATAAGCAACTGTTTGCTATGATTTAATATATTTTTTTTTATTTTTATTGATGAGAATCTAAAGTTGTTTTACATTGCGATTGCTTATATAAAAATTAAACTAAAAAAAAGAGAAAAGAAAATGGACCTCATTTATTGCTAAACATGAAAGATTGGATGATTAGCAATCTTACTTGGTACTAATTAAGAGAATCATATAATCATTTCATCATAGCCTGAATTGTGCCTAGACTTCATGTGAATATGTTGGCATAACCTCGAAGACAAAACCTACTTTAGTTTTTGGCTTTATCTATGTAAACTTACCTAACATTTGCTCTCATAAAGTCAACTTTCACCTAAACCTTGCTGCATACAACACACTAATAAACAAAAAATGATGTTAATCGGTTCCAAAAATATAATCAAAAGTTTCTGACAGAAATTACGATGATTGTTAAATAAAATAAAAATAATATAACCCCCCACTTATTCTTCTAAATTCAAAAAGTCAATAATTACGTAAAGTTTTTACTCTTTAATAGTTTTTTAAGAACAAATAACAATTTATTTATTTATTTATTAAGAACGGGCAAAACACACAATAATAACTCCTTTTGAGGATAAACCATTGAACCTACCTTTATTTAGGATGTGATATCTACTATTAGATCTCTATAAGTATAAGTGTACAGTAATAAGGGACAGTTCAACAAATTCCAAAGTAAACATGAATTCATGCATATTTTAATGGGAACATATAGTACTGATGGGTGAAGTCTATAACTATTACTCTGTTGCTTAATTAGATTAGTTTAATTTTGAAAGATTCCGGATAAGTATGTTAAGCATGTGAATTCTAGTTTGTCATTTAGTGTTGCTAGAATAATACACTTCATATTTTAAAAAAAAAATATTATTTCTATACTTTAAAAATAGTCATCTAACAGCCACCCAAACAAAAAAATAAACATTATAAAATAAATAAATAAATATTATCAAATACAAAAAACAAGTAATAGTAAACACGCACGTAAACGGGTACGAAATGATGTTTGATGACGATGTTTATTTTTCTGTTTTAAAGAAACATTAAACTTATATATGCACAGTAAAAAATGTTTAGTGACAATGTTTATTTTTCTATTGTATAATATTTATTTCTATGTTTTGTAATATTTGTTTATTTGTTTGGGTGACAATGAAACTGAATTTTTTTTAACCCATGATTTCTTTATTTTTGAATCTAGTATTTACTATCCTATAATCTTATAATTAACATCTCATTTTTGTCGGATCAAAATCCAACACGAATTCTAGCCATGTACTATTATATTGATTTACATTTGTGTATCTTGTATTTATTAATAACAATTTAATATACAATATTGAAAATTGATTGTTTTAAACTTAGTTTAATATTCAAACAACGATTCATTAAAGTGAGGAGTTCACTTTAAAAGGTAAAGTGAAAATTTTTACTTTTAAATTAATAAAGTGTCAATGAGTTCTGTTGATCACTTTATTAATTTAAGGGTGAAACTTACTCATTTTATCCTTTAAAATAAATTCCTCACTTTAAAGAGTTATGGACAAACAAAGAGTTAACTGCCACTTCATCTTTTGTCACGAAGCACATAGATAGAAGGATTAACGATGACAACGATAGAAATGTCAAAGACTATATTGACATTTGTTTTATATTAGGGACCAAACAGGATACCAAGTTAAATGTTAGTACCTAGTAAAACATTTACCCTTATATAAAACATGTTGAATCAAATCAAGCATCATGTACTCCTCTGATAAAGATATCATCATGCAACACGAGAGAAAGTTTGATGCTAAAGACCTTTTTCCTGCACAACATGACCAAATACTATGAATTTTATTATTAACAGGAATTGTAATGTGTTTAATAAATCAAGTATTCTATCGTATTACTTTTAATAATGTACAAATAATATTACTTTGTTATTTTTACTGTTCATAACTTAACTTCATGTGATTGTGTGGCTGTTGCATGCTGACAATTATTTTGAAGTATTAATTACACATGAAAGGAAAACACTTGTAACGTTTAGTTGTCATATTTATATCAATTATTCACTAGAGCTACATAGAGAAGTACACAATTCAGGTAGTGGTTGGTTGAAGGGCAGGTGAGAAAGTTTTTGGTAGTAGTTAATCATAAATTGTTATTAAAATAGCTCAGAGCAATCATATAGATAAATTGTTAGAGGATATCCGAGTAAGAAAAAAGATTTGCTCAATACTATCTACCACTTGAAAGCTATGATGCACCTAAAAGAATATGAGTATTTGATATGGTACGAGATCATCTTAAAGTATTTAAGTATCATAGTTTGAGAGTGAAAACCATGACTTAATGATTAAAGTCAATGCTCTTTAATTAGAGAAGGTCATAAATTCAAATCCTAAATATAGCGTCACTGGTTAAATACATACCTAAAATGTGATAAATTTCACACTTGTAAAATGTAAATGCATATGGCAATTATCTTGCTAAAAATGAATTTGGACACAATGTGGACAAGTCTATTTCGTATGATAAGATAAAGTGATGAAACAAACAAACAATAATGCAGGACAAGGACAGCAGAGTTTCTGTGAAGATACTGCATATCACCACCGAGGACTAAAGAAATTTTGAATACCATACCTTTTTGTAAGACATGTCTATTCTACAATAATAAACTATGAAAATTCAAAAAAAGTGGACTATTGATCTTATCTTGGATTTTAAGAGTGTCGTATTAACCTATAGACATGAATGAATATGAATATACCCATAAAAGGTAGATACCAAGAACAACAATGTAAAGAGACATGTAAAAGTAGCACGTGTTGGGTGGTGGAGTTCAAAATACTAATGAGTGATGACGATTTTAGTTTTTATAGGTTTTATTTTTGTTAGGTTCTATAGGTTTATTTCTTCTAGAGGTATGATGCACATGTACAAGAACGAGAATATGATACGATACGAGTATGATACATAATTAAATATGACATTTTTAAAAAATATTATTAGGATATAAATATGTCTTATACGTATTCAGTACGAGCATAACGACCATTTTAAAGTATTTGCATATAATAGTTCTAGAGTTTGCCCATTAATTTTTTTCTCTCTATGCAAGAATTTGAAAAAACAAGAGGAAAGAAAATGGAGGGAAAAAATGGATAGAAAATGTAGTTTTCTCTTGTTTGAATAACAAGAAAAAAAGGCAAGAAAGAAAACTTTATGATAAATCCCAAAAAAAAAGAAACGTTTTCTTCTCTAAGATGAGGAGAAAATGGACACAGTGCATTACAGTTCTAACTTGATATCATTTTTTCTCTATTATATAAAAAGTAACTCACATATTATTATATATTTTTTCTCTCACCTTTTCATCAAACCAAACAAGAGAGAAACTACTATCTTCTTCTTTTTTTTTTTCCTTTTCATTTTCTTTCCTCTTATTTTTTCTTCTTATCCAAACAAAGGGAACATATGAGAGTAAATATTTTAAGTGAAAGTCTCTTTATAATGCTCTTTCTAGGGCATCGGTTTAAAACGAACTTTCTACTTTCTTTATTATATTTATATTTAGAGTTTTAAAATATCTATTTTATTTACAATTTAAAGTAATATTAATTTTTTTTTCAAAATTTTCCTCCGCATAACACTGATTCTTTTATATTAATGATTATGTACAATTTTAACTAAGAAAATATTGTTCTATTAAATACATCATTAATAAAAATAATTTGGTACTGCTACTAAAAATATTTTTTTCCCCTTAATTCTTGTTGAAGAGTTGAAGGTTGTCCAAAAGTGAAAGTAAAGAAGTATCTTTCTTACAACATTGAACTTTACTAGTCTTAGTACTAACCCCAAAAACGAGAAATTTATCTTTTCATCAAGTTTTATAGAAAGCAATAATTTTTATTTCTTACTTTCACATTAAAAAGTACTTTTTCATTTGTCAAAATAGTAAAACCAAATAGGTACTTAGTCTGGTTTCCTTGACATTTTCTATTTAGTACTTTGCTGTGACATTCTTTTTAGACAAGATTAAAAGACAGAAACATATAAGTTAGTCTTGTATTCTGTTTGGTGACAGTGTACAAGACACACTTATTTATATTTATATCTTGTTTGGTTTAATAGAGAGAAGACAGAAAATACACTGCACTTAAAATATTCCTATTGCATTAATTTAATAGAATTTTTATAAAAAAAACACATTATCTTACTCTGAAACGTTGTGTTCTCGTGTCCCAGTAAAACGGAGGTATAGAAAATACACAAATTTTTGTCTCTGTCTCTCAATATTTTTGTCTTGTCTCAATAAACAAACGCTGCGTAATTATATTCTTAAAATGAACCTGATAAGTTGCAATCAAAACTGGTATGCATCACATTTTTCTCCATCTAACTCTAAACCCTAGAAAAAAGAAGGATGACTTAATTTTTAAGATCTTGCCATACTAAGACCTTTTAACTGTAAAGTAGTGCCTACATCCATCCAATTCTATACATAAGGAGCACATAGCATTCATTTATTGTTGTAAACATCATTTTGGTTTGTTGCTGTTAAAACCTTAGCCATAGATCATATGGACCTTCAAAATCAAAGGAATTTGAACATCATCTCGTTTTGTTCTGAGACTCCAAAGCCTTCAATGGAAGAAGAACAGACACAATCGCATGATGGCTCAGATCATCCTCTTGTTCCGCTCGATCTAAGCCTCTGTAGCAAGGGCTCAAAGCAGGAACTCAACCTCCTCAACTGTTTCGACGCAAACAGAAGTTCATCATCAGAGAACTCCTCATCAGAATCAAGCCATGGGAATAACAATAACAACAACAATAATAATAGTAATGATGATGATGAAGTGGAGCACCGGACTTTCTCGTGCAACTACTGCCAGAGGAAGTTCTACAGCTCTCAGGCACTTGGGGGGCACCAGAATGCACACAAGCGCGAGAGGACTTTGGCTAGAAGAGGATACAATTACAAAGCTTCTTCTTCTTTGCCTTCACATCATCATCATGGATCCTATAACAGAACACTTGGGATTCAGGTGCATAATTCTATGATGATTAACAAAGGGCCTTCTTATCAAACACAAACACCCTTCAATGGTTTGTGCCATTCCCTTGGCTCAAATGGGTGGCAGAGGAGGCAGCCTTTCCATCCACAACCCGCAATTGGGAAGCTTTCACCATCTATCATCATCAGCAGCAGTAGCAGCGGCTTTAATGGTGGGGCAGAAACCGAATCATCCTTGGCTTGTGGCATTCCAAGGCTAGGAAAGTTTTCTACAACTACAAGGATGGTCGCACAAGGATTTCGAGGTTACTGGCTTGGTGGTGGTGTCAATAATACACATTTGATGTCTAAACAAGAGAAGTTGCAGCAGAACCTTGACTTGTCCCTCAAGCTCTAAGCAGCAACTCCGAGAAATTCTTGCCTCATCTTGGAGGGCCACATTGGATATGCATCGGAACCGTCTATAGAATTACATTTCCAGCTCTGAGTGGTGTGTTTGAGGCTGAAATGCCATTCAATGTGTGTTCTAGAACATATCCAGCGTGACACTAACACCACACAAAAATTTCTTGTAGCAACTCCTTCTCCAACATCCACTTTACCACAATTTGATTGTGTCTTCTCTCATTGGCTTAAGAGCTTTCGTTACACCTTTATCCTTTTTAAACTTATTTTGTCCTCTTCATGTATCTCTTTGTTCTAGCAGCTTGTAAATTCATTTTGACTACTTTGCTAGAGGTTGTGTTTTGATATCAGTTTGCATAAGTTTGTGATAAATAATAATTCTCCATGGACTTCAAACCCAAGTTCAGACTTCCATCAAGTTTTGCTTTGTAATAGCATAAAGAATACAAACTCTGTTGCTAGGGAATTTTGGCAAAATTTAAAACTAACGCAGCAAAACTTTCTCAATTAACTGCAGAGGAAATAATTCTTCAATGCATTCAGCTATTCAACAACTTATTTGACAAATGGTAAAAATGAAGGGTCTGCATGTGATGTGTTAGATAACTTAGATTCAACCAAAACTAATAATCCAGTTCTATAACTTAGATAACATGGAAAGAATCAACAGAGCAGGTAGAGTTGAATTCACTTGACTATTGATAATTTTTATTATATTATATATTTTGGCCAAACACTTAGTTTATGTGTTGTTCTACCATTGCATGTCCAACAATCTACAAATTCCAAGAATTGAGAGCTGTAATACTAACTAGTTATTGAATTTCCCTTCTCACAAAGGAAACAAACAATAAAGATACTGAGAAATGTAGTTTGAAGTGTAGTTATATTTTGACAATGCACTTATAGTGTCAACATGGCACTATCTGGATCAAGGTATATATGTCTTCACATTTTTGTGTGTACAAAATTTTGGATGCTAGTGAATGTCAATTTTCATTTTTCAATTCTCATGGAAGATTGGTCCACCAAAAAATGAACACAGTTTCAATGCTTGTGATTATCTCAGTGACCCCTTGCTTTGACCCACCAGCAGTTGGAGGAATAGACCATCTCTATTTGGGATCCAAGAAGTAGGTGAGGCAAGCCATGTGAAATTCAGCCATAAAAATGACACTCAGCTATGATATCACATCAATTTCATAAGAAAATAAGATTATTGATTAAAGGCAAAGGCGTATGATGCACCTTGTGATCTAAATCCTTGGATCATAAGGTGTATAATATATTAAATCACCTTTGACGCAAGTAATGGTTTTTCGGTTGGGACAAAACTTCATAAATCTGATGAAATGCATTTCATAAGTGATCAGATTGAATCTATGCCGTACTCTAGACAAATTCATTTAACTCTAGCATCATGCAGTTAAAATTGTCACTTTTAAATTGCATTTAATCACATTTTTTAATTTCAGAACCGATTAGATTTTATCTGTCCAATATCCAAAAAATTAGAACCAATTTGATCTATTCCAAAATATATTAACCCCATTTTCGAAGTCCGACTAAATTCAAAAATTATCACAACGCATCTGAAGTAATTTGGTATATCGATACACCTTGTGATCTTCACTGTTAGATCATTCAGTGCATCACACTCCCTAATTGGGAGGGAGCATGGCAGCCTCTGCCCATCTTTCTGAGGGATGACCCCACAAATTTGTAGGTCCATATCACCCTGATGTTTACACTAATCTCATCTTAATCATGAAACATAGGTATTGTGATGGAATTGCTTTGCAAAAGCAACTGAAAATCTAGCCATTATGACAAATCTACTCATTATGACAGTTAATAATCATAGTAATCTCCCACTAACAAGGGATGTTGTTGAAGGGACAACAGGATCTATGATGTTTTTTCCACACATGGATACTGATAGTTTTGTCCATTTGGGGCCTATTTTCATGCCAAATGGTAGCACTTCGGTTGTGCTGTCTATTTTACATGTGGTGGCATACCTCAGTCTTCACCATTCATTCCATTAAAATATTAAGAACCTTTAGTTTTGCCTCTCAACTAAGAAACACATTAGTGAACCAATACAAAGGACATGTGGCGCTATCTATCCCTTTTTTTGGCAAACGTTTTGTGAAATTTTGAAGCAAAAACTGCATCTTGTTCCTCAAGATATTATATGATACTCAAATTGGAGATTGTATGTCATCATCTTCAATAGAGTTAGGATATGAAAATGGAATTGGCATCAACATCATAGTAAGGCTAGTAGTAGTAACACATTGTATGTTTGTTCTATTATATTCTCATTATTCTACTTTTACTTTGGTATCACTGTTGGTATGTTTTTGCCCTTTATCAAAGTAGCAGCATATCAGGAAATAGACACCTCGTTAACCTTGCCAATGTCTTAGAAGGAAAATTTTATGGTTTAACACAAAACATGTCTTTTTGTACA
Organism: Nissolia schottii; assembly: GCA_003254905.1. Classification (NCBI taxonomy): domain Eukaryota; kingdom Viridiplantae; phylum Streptophyta; class Magnoliopsida; order Fabales; family Fabaceae; genus Nissolia; species Nissolia schottii. The sequence goes on along the minus strand of QANU01057563.1, from coordinate 301,366 downwards.
TCTTTATTTGATTCTGAACTGTTACTTGTGCCACTAGGTGCAGAAGAATTCAAGTGTTCTGTTTTTTTCTTTTTCATTTTTCTCACCATCAATTACCTGGATTTTTGGCTAGGTTGCTTTTTTTATTGCTTCTTTGATTCAAAAAACCACAATCTCCTTCACAGCCTCTTCAAGTTTGTCAAGCCTCACTTTCACCTTCACAAACTCAGGATCAGATTTTGCTTCTTTTTTCCTCAGGAGGGTTTAATTCCATTTCTTTTACTGCCCACTACCTATCAAAGAAGAGCCATTATAAGGAGCAAAAAATATCACAAAAAAGGAATTATCTTTCCTGCGATAATTGAAAAGCATAATTACAAGGTTAAATGGGTATACAGATAAAAATCCAAAACTTAATTTTATGCAGTACCAGCAAAAACATAGAATACGATCTAGGAATTATGCTAGGATAGGGTGACAATAACTTCATCACTATTACCTCTTTGTGACCCATTCACTTTTCCTAGTCTTAGACAGTGTAATTGAGTTTGTTGTCATGTCAACAAAACCACTACCATCATCATCTTTGCTTCAAATTTTGATTACATAGCAAAATCAGCAAAAGAGTGAGTGTCACTGAGAGCAACACTACCTCCATTTTGGTTTGCATTTTTCTTCATCAAGCATCACAACAGAAGAAATCAAACTCATTTCAGCCGCTCATAATAGAAGCAATGGCTAAGCAAACTCAACACCCCAAGAGATTTCTGCTTTCTCTGAAAGATTGTATAATAATGTATGTTAAAACAATAACCTATTTATAAGTATTATTAATATCTCCTGCAAAATGATCATCTTCTCATTCTTTCAGAAACAAAACATCAACATAGATTTCGAATGTACTTAAGTAAATGAACACAAAAAATTACATAACCACGTCAAAAAACAAAAAACAAAAAACCAAGATTCATAAAATTCTAAATGAGGATAGCTGCAGCGTTGTCTCACTCGTCCATATCATCATCTCCATCTTCCACCTCAGTCAGATGAAGATCTTCCAGATCATCCAGCAACTCCTCAAATGGAACAGAAGGTGGCTCTTCACCATCTGTCATTGATGCCATCTCTGATGGCTGGTATTCTTTATTTCGATACAATGATACATTGAACCTCATATCAGGGTTTTCTTCCAGATCCAATAAGAACTGTTCATATTCTGAAATCCTCTTTTCCTGGTCAACTCTACGCTTATCATCAATCTCAATGGGAAGCTCTTTAAGATCAAAGGGACGAGGCTTCGGCTTCCCCTTCGCGCGTCTCTTTTGGCGCTTCTCTTCATAACTCTTCTTTACTAAAATTGCATCAGGAAGGACAAGTCCTCTGTACTTGTCCAATTCAATGTCATTAGTGTTAGCTGCATATAGGTCATAACCAAGAGCATGATCACCAGGATTTAAAATATGGCCCAGATGAGTCTTGATGGAAAATATCGTGTCATTCTTTCCAAAATCTGACACACGAGCCACTTGAGCATCAGCTAAAACATATTTGGTACCACCGACAATGACTTCAGAAGAAACAACCTCCACATCTAGCACAATATATTCCACTAGCTGTCGGCTAGTAAGTAAGGATTTGAAGGATGACCTCCAGTACTGATCGGCATCTAGGAAACAATGCCTCAGGGTAAATGGATCGAGCAAAGCAATGCTGTTGGTAACCTTGGTGCAGATCACAAGGGGGCCAAGATTTCCCAAACCAACAGCAACTTTAGGAGGAAGACATATTAAATCCTCACGGCAAATGGGGGATATTTCCACAGAAAATGTATATTTGTAGTTGTAGTTATTACTCTTAGGATCATGAGATACAAGTTGCTTATCGTTGCGGCTTCTTACCGGAGCAACTTTCCCCAAAAATTCCACAAATTTAACACCATGACTACGATTAGAGAAAAAGAAGTCAATTCCTTGATCCATCTCTTTGATTCTTATAGCACTGACAGCAGCATCATGCTTCAGAATCACCTGCTCCAAATAAAAGAAAGTACGCCTGTGAGGAACGTGTTGCCGGAGTTGCACAGCAGCAACCCATTGGTCAGGGTTAGCCTGCACCCTAGTGCAAGATTCACACATTTGTTCCCGTTGAATATACTCGACTGCATAAGTCTGCTCAAGTATTACCCCATTCATAACCTCCTTCTGAACCTTGACCTTGACTTTTATCCTCTTGGAGTGGGGCTCAGTCCAAATAAACTCGGCGTGTACCATCCTTACTCTATTCGAATTTAAATTCTTCTGCAACTTCTTCAAGCAAAACGTCAGCAGCTCCTTTGACTCTAATTGTAGCTTGACCCAATTCCTAGGCGGCTGCAAGTAGCTGTCGCATTCAGGGCAATGCTTGAGCTCGAGACGCTTCAGCAAACCTTCGGTGATATCGTTTTCCGAGCTCAGACACTTCACACACATATTGGCAGCATTTGGTTGCATCGGAATCCCGCATTTGCAACACAAAACACTGCCAATTGTGTGATGAATATTGAACATACCAGCTTCTCCTGCCATGCCTGATGGACCCAACATGGTGTGAAGCAAATAAGACAGTACTGCCCTGTTCCAATAGGTAAACATCAGATTGTTAACATAATATTTTTCATAAAAAAGGAAGAAAAAAAAGAGTTAGAGGAGACGGAGGAATCAGGAAATAGCTTGAATAAGATGATAAGAAGCACAATATTCTTTTAGGGTTTGTATGTCTAAGCTTGTTTGGCAAAAAACAAAAAATCAGCTTTCATATATGTGGAGAAATTTTTACAAATAACCAAAATATCAAAGGAAAACTGTTTTCAGTTTACAAAAATGAATAGCTCCTCACAAAAATCAGATTTCAGCTTTATTCAATTCTATGCGAAAATCAATTTTTTGAAAGCAGAAACAAACGCACCCTTAAGAATCCAGATAAAAGTTGACTAATCAAAACAAAGGTAAATCAAATGGTCAATTAACCTATTTGTACCAAAGTGCTAGAACAGATTTACTACAAAGAAATGGAACAAAATATTCGATGAAAGGAACGCAACGATAATCAACCAAAAAAAAAATAGTACAAAATTATGAGTATAAAGCACAATTTTTCTCTTCGCTTTTAACCTAATAGTAACTTCATGTATGCGTGAAAAAGAATAACAAAGAAGCTCAGAGATACAAAACATCTACAAATATAAGCTGTGAGCGCCGAAAGTGAAAATAATCTGTTTGAGAAACTCACCGGACGGTGGAGGAGCGGTGAAGCTGGGCGGCGTCAGAGAGGTTGAGAGAGAGAGAGAGAGAGAGAAAATAAGTTCGAAGATTCAGTGTCTCAGTTTTAGGGTTTTGGTTAACTAAATTCATTTCATATTAAAAAAAATACACTATAATAATTGTTATTGTTATAAATACTATTCAAGAAAAATGAATTTCTCTCTTCACTACTCATTTCCTATTAATGTATTATGTATCTAATCAATTAATTATGTGCATTTTGTCTCTAACTTAAAATAGACAATTCAATTTCTAACAATGCAAATTATTATTTTCATGACAAAATTGCCCTTATCTTGTCCAAGAAAAGGGGATAAGGAAAAAAAAAAAAGAGTAATTTAATCATTTCAAACTTAATTTTAAGGATGTGTATTTTTTTTTATAGATATTTTAAAGAACTTTTCAAACTTAATAAATGCTTATAAAACCAACCAAGTCATTTGGATAGATGTTGAATTGATCTCAAAATCTCAAAGAGAAATTAATTGTTGTCGACAATGAATGCTTCTTGGCCAACCAAAACAAAAATTGCTTATAAATGTAATTGCTTTTTGATGTAATCAACTATGTGAAAAACAACTTATATTTAAACGTATTAATTTAAAAGTAATTTCAAAATAGTATTACCTAAAGAAAATGCATGAAAAAATATATTTATATTAAATAATATTCAATATTTTGATTAAAAAAACATCATAATAATTTTAAAATAATCAAGTTATGCTCCAAAATTTTACTTCTGATTATTTTAAGAAAAAAATAGAATTATAAAAAACAAGCTTTTTCCAATTTTTCTGATAAAACCAGCTCTTTCATATATGACCACTTAATGGAAGAAAAAGTAAAGTTTGCTTTTGCAAGGTTCTAAAATAACCACAATCCCTTCAGCACCATTCGACAAACATTCGCTTCATGAACCTACCGAACCCCCGATTATATCCCATACACCAAGCTCCACATAATTCAAGTTTTTTTATTCCTCTAAGGTTTCATGTCATTTTGTTTAGTCTAGTTCTAGAAATTTGTAACACAAAATTTTGAGGTAAAAAAACAATTTAACAATTTCATTGAAAAAATGTAGTAGTTCATTAAGTAGACCTACTATAGATTATAATTATACATTGAAAACCCTAAAAAAAACGAGAATCAAATTGGAGGAAGATTTAGGAGACCAAATGAACCATATATAAATAGTTGTAATGCCATTTCCTGCCTTTTGTTTCAGCCATGCACTTGTGCTTGGAAAGGAAATTCAATGCTTAGATTCAAGTGTTGCTATGCGTGCGTTCATGGTCAGGTCAAACCTAGTTAAACCGGAGTTGAAACTAGACCAATATTTTTTAACAAGTCATTTCTTTGAACCCAGACTAGACCATCCAATTATCCGCCGTATTTGCAGTAATTCACGATCTTATGCTATATGCCTATATCTGTTTACCAAGAAAGAAGGATCCACGGCAAAAACTCCAAATACAATATGGCGATTTCCTATATGTTACCCATTTTGACATTTTCCAACATCAACTATGAGGCTGAAGTAGTGGCAGAAAAATGGCTTATCTCAATCCTAGAACATTGATACTTCAATCCAGTTATTTCTTTTCAATGAAGGACTTAACCCTCTGCATCCATCTTATGAACTCTGTTTTGTCCTTACTTTTCATGTACCCGTGCAAGAAAACAGCGAGTTCATCAGTTATACCCCTTGCTTCCAAGAAATCATAAAGGCTATCTTGCAGCTCATCATCCAGTTCCCTGTCAAGAACCAAAATCAAATGCCTTAAACACAGTTCTGAATCCAGCTAATATATAGTGTGTTTGGTTCTGCTTTTGCAAAATTGATTCTTGATAAAATTGATTTTAGTTAAAGTAATTTTAATGTAAAGTGATTAATGTTTGGTAATTCCTCTGAAAATGATTTTGACATGAAGTAATCAATTTTCACTTCTTCCAAAATCAATTTTAAACGCTAGGATTGATTTTGAGAATCATTATTATCAACTGGAAACCAAACAAAACACAGTGTGTGTTACTCGAACCAATTCGGAGGGGCTAGAGAGAAAAACCAAACACACTCTATATGAAGTTCTAGGGAGGAAATGAATGGGTAAAACCTACTTGAACTCTGGACCAGCATATGGCTCAGCTACGGTCTTCTCTTTTGATTTCACAAACAGCCTGTTTATCTCTATACTGTCTGGCCAGGCAGAGCAAGAGATTTCCAGGACTTTACCACCTCCCTTGGAGATGCTCAAAACCAAGGTAATGTGTAGCTGCACATCGTCCGCGGTAGTTATGCCGCCGCTCGCGCTTGGAGCAGGAACAGCCCCGTCAAACATAGTGGCTTCAACTTTGATGTCTTCATCTGCAAATTGCCTTTTCAATGCAATCCATCGCTCTCCAGGCTTGCCATCCACCATAAAGGAATCAAACTTGGTAATAGCCTGCAAAACAAGAACAGCCCACATAACATAAGTACTCATGTTCCAAACTCCAAAGTACTTCACTAAATCCAACTGAGGATTGCTGGAAAATCTTCCAAATGATACTAATTGCCAATAAATTTATTCAAAATAAAAGGGGGATTGCAGCCTGATTGATATAAAAGGGAGAAATGTCTGTTGTTACCAAAATTATTCGTACAAAAAATGTTCAATCAACTTAGCTTTACTCTATCGGTGGGTAAGTCAGTGCAATTTGGGATTTGTTGAGTGTTGCATAACTGATCTAATGTCATGTTACTTCGTGATAGATGAATGCGAACGAAAAACCTTTCATTTTCATTCGACAAAAAGGTAGCCATCCCTAGTAGAAAGAAATCAAATTTCACCCACTGATTTCCATCACAATATCAAGTATTCAAGAAGCTGAGACCTACTTGCATGCAGAAGCTAAAACTGGTAGCTTTTCCCCACAACTAAGAGCATGTTCGGGTTTCAGTTCACACATCCTAAAACCATAGGTACAAACAGAGTTTCAACTCATTTCAATTCAACACATTTGACTACATTCTAACACGATTATTAGCCTCATTCTAACATATTCGGCTACATTTTAGACTTAAGCAGAAGTGAAAAACGTTATTTTTTTTTCATACGACCAAAATCATGTTTTGCAAACTATAAAACCAAGCACACCCTTAATTCTCCGAATCACGTTTGAACAGCTCCAGCACTACCCTTCTCAACATTCCATGAATCACAAAAGTAAAATCAACCCTTTTTCCCCATTAATCAAAACAAAAGTGCAAAATCCATTACACACGAATTACCAAAAAACAATTTTCAAAAAAAAATTACAAAATTGTGAGGTTAGAGAGGCTTTGCTTTTAAACCTGGTTGAGAGGAGAGGATCGGAGCTCGTACTCAATCTCGCGACGGAGGAGCCTCAACATGTTTCCTTCGAAAGCTTCATTGCGCATTTCCGAGACGTAATTTCTTCGGGCTAGCTGGGGAAGAAGTAACCGATGATGGTGAAGATGGTGGGCTAGGGTTTTTCTGAGAGAACGAAGCACGCGCGCCATTGAAAACTAGGCACACTGCGACTGAAACGAAAGTGCAGGGTTTTAGCCTTTGTAGGGTTTGGAAGCGATTAGGGTTTATGAAAAACCCCAAGAAACAAAGGCCCCATAAAAATAAGAAGGAAAAAGTGCTATCCAGACCTTATAGACATGTGATGCTGATTTTAGTCCTCGGAGAGTATAAGCTTGAATTACATTTACAAGACATGTTTTCGTTAATTTATTATGTTAAATAAGACTAGAAAAATAATTAAAGGTGTAGGCGTTGTGGCGACACTTGATTGTAGATAAGATTACAAGAGCATTTGTGATTTTTAACCACAAACAGTTATGGTACCATAATCTCATTCATAATCTCCGTACTTGTCATTACTTAATTTGATATAATAAATCAAAGAAAATATAAATAATAATAAATTAAAATAGTAACTTATAACTTACAATTTTAAATATAAAAAAATTATTTTTTAAATTTCAAAAACAAAGTAATTTACACTTAAACTTTTAAAGATCAAAATGAATATTCCTCTGTAAAATTAAAATTTAGTCGATTTTTGGATGGATAATGAATAGTTACACTTTTATTATATTCAACTATCTTTTGTCATTTTAATAAAAAATATCTCAAAATTCAAATGGTATACATCTACAAAAGTGATTAAATTTCACTCATTATCAATATATAATTAAATAATAATGTAAAATTATTTTTTTACTAGAACCTACCAATTAATATCTTGAGTTGGGTTCATTGTTATCATGCCATCTTTGCAAAAATTAGGCATTGAATGTCTAGAGATTGGAATATTTCTTTAGATCACACGCTTTGTGACACAAATTTGTGTTGACTTTATGATCAAGGCGGGTGCTATCAAAAATAATATGTTAAGTCATTTTAAAGGAAATTCCTTCTAGGCTTCATCCCCTCTTTCAAAATAATTATATGGGGGATCCTCAACGAGTGGATGTAATTAGTTCTTTTCGTTTTTTAGTCAAATGAGAAAAAAAAAACTCAGAATTTAACAATATTGCATAGCATTACTCAATAAAAAAATTATTAAACATATTCAACAATAGTTATGCCTGTGTTTTGTCTATATATTTTACTATGGACCCAATAGCGTCAATGAAACAAACATGTTTCCCCAGATAAATCTCTTTGATTTATTTATTTTACTAATGTCACCATCATGTTTCTTCATGCTGCACTACCAATCAACACATTCCTTACATGATTCTATACCTTATACTTTTATTTGTCTAACTAATTTAATACAGATAGAACAAAAACTTAACAGTTTTATACACATTCCTTAAAAATTTTATTTATTTATTTATATTATGGTAATAACAAAGTGATAATAGGAGTTTCCAATATAACACGATACCTTATACGTCATTACATAAATGTTTTTTTATATAATATATTGTGTTATATGAAGAAGAAAAATTAAATATTATAATATTATTACCAATAACATAAATCACAAAACAAAAAATCTAATAATAAGAACAGTAGCATCTGTTAAGTTTTTGTTTTCTCTATAAGAAATTGGTTGGAGGATTGAAAATACAAGATTTAAAGTTGCAACCAAAATGCATGCAATGTTGTACATGTATGGAATGTGTCAATTGAACGTGCAGTCAGAACAAACATGATGGTAGCGTTTGTATATACAGAGTTGAAGCTCATCTATTCAAGAATAGAACCTTTTAATTTGATTTGTTGTCAAATGCGATCTCTTACCATTTTTTTTTTACTTATGTCATGTGTAGATCACATTACCTCAATTGATTACCAGAAATCACACTTGACAATAAATCAAATTGAAAGATTCATTCCTCACATATTCTGTTATCTGCAAACTTGTTTGGATTCTTGGAAATTGGAATAATCATTTGAAAGTTGAAACCAAGCATGCTGCATGAGCACAAAATTGAAGAGTACAAAATATAAACAAAACCTTCCTCTACGAGTTACTTATTTGGACTTGCTTCACATCATCATCCATGGTAATGTAGCAAATTGACCAAATAAAAGACGGAAAAGTCTTGGATAGACAAAAATCTACCAACTCATATTTAGATACATTCATAATAAAGTTGGGGTCATAAAAGAGTGAGTGTATCATACATAAGGTTGATGCGACCCACTTTTATGCTGCGGTGCATGATGCATCCAAACTTATTCCACAAGACATTCAAAATGATGATCGTGACCAGGAAAAAAAATCTATTAATTTACTAGATTCTCACATAATTGCATGCTGAACAAAACCCAGCTAGGATTTGCTTTCAATTTAACAGATGCACTTTCAATTTAAGAGAGTTTTCTCATTTAAATCTTCAATTGCAACAGAACTTAAAAAGAAAAAAAAATGCTCGCACAGAGGAATGGAGTTGACAGGTTTGGTAATTTATGGATAAATAACTATTCATTTCTTAAAAAATGAAATTCAATAAACAGCTTACGACTTCTAATCAACTATGTACAATGAATTCAAAATTTTCTTAAGATTCAAGTACCTTAGGAAGCCCCTCCACCTTGATTCAGGGATTTCGGGTCCTGAGGAGAAGTATTTGGAGTTTCCATCGAACTCTTACCCTCTTCACCTAATACTGGCTTTGATTTGGGAAAATTATGCTTACCCGGACAGTCTTCATCTACAGCTTTATTTGATTGTGAACTGCTACTCGTGTTGCTAGGTGCAGAAGAATTCACGTGTTTTTTCTCACCATCAATTGCCTGATTTTTGGCTACATTGCTGTTTGATTGTTTCTTCGATTCAACCACAATCTCTTTCAAAGTCTCTTCAAGCTTGTCAAGCCTCACTTTCACCTCCACAAGCTGAGGATCAGATTTTAATTCTTGTTCCGCAGGAGGGTTTAATTCCAATTCCTTTTCTTTTTCCTTCGCTAGTTCTTCCTCCCTCAGTTTCTTTTTCTGCTCCACTTCCTACCAAAAGTTTTAGCAAAAAGCCATTATCAAGAGCAAAAATAACCCAAAACATGGATTACTGTCGTTAAGCATTTGTTTTTTGGGTAAAAAAAACCAATCACCTCTAACACTTTCAAAGACCTCTGAAGTGATCTTATTAGAGTTTCGGGACGAAATCCGGGATTGAAAAGCATAATTACAAGGTCAAACGAATACACAGATAAAACTGCATAGAAAATATCTAGGTCAAGAACTGCTAGTTGTCTTTTAAAGTCGATATAGTCTCATTTATAAAGGATTCCGTTAGACAGAGCTCTGAATTGAAATGGTCTGAATGTGAAGAGAAATAGATCACTGGCGTCCCATCAACATTTGTACTAAGTTTGAAAAACTTCACTTTCATACGACACTATCAATACAAAGGAAAGAAAACATACCGCCTCCATTTTTCTCATCTCATAACGAGCATACTGCGCCACCAAATATACAGCTGCGGCAGGAAAGAACATATTTAGATGTTAGAAGTACAAAGTTAATGCTACAAGACAAACTTAGAAGGAGCAGTATCGTACCCAATGAAGGCATGCAGGCAAAAAAAAATTGCATGAGATGGAAATCAAACCTGAACAAGAAAGACACGAACACAAAGTAAGATTTTTTTTTTCCAGCCATTAACACAAACATTCTAATTAAGTAAATCTAGCGCCAATACAACCACAATCACATAGTACAAACAATTTGAACCATAAAATTGCTAATGAAAAGGATAACATTGTAAACAAAGCTAGGAATCTTCCACAACAAAGAAATAAAAAAGATTAAATACTCAAACTAGTCCTCCAAAAACCTACATGACGTCAAAGTTAGTCCTCCAGCGATTTTGAATGTCAATTTGATCCCTCAATGTTAAAAAATAAACATCAATTTAGTCCTCCCGATGTATATTTAAACATCAATTTGGTCCTTAAATTGATAGCTATTTTATGAGTAAATTTTCAAATTCATTCTCAGGGTTGCCTGTGTCAGTCAAATTCATCCTCAGGCTATAGAAATGTTCAAATTAGTCCTGAGGTTGGCAAAAAGTCAATCAATTTAATCCTGACTAGTTTGACCAATGTCGAAAGAGTAACTTGGGCAGCTTTCGGACAACTCAATGAAATAATATAACCATTTCCATAACTCGGAGACGAATTTGAAAGTTTACTTGCTAATTTATAATGTACTTCTTGCTTGCATCTTAAAAGCTGAAGCCCGAGTGTGGTAGCAGGAAACACGAAACGTATATAGAGATAGCATAGGATTACTAAATCAGATTTTGGTTCCCATTTCATGCAATTACGCAACACTGAAACCAAGGTGCTTGACGAAATGCCAAAGAGAGCAAAACCCAAATTATAATAAAAAATAAAAAAATTAGTTTTTTTTTCCATAAAAAAAAATGGGGTACCCGAATTTCTTCTTCTTTGGAGGATCAGTGAAAAGCATCTTAGCGGCGGTCATCATGTCGAGATTCTCCAGCTGCCGGTACCTCTCGTCGGCGGCGACGACGTCGTTTCCGTTCCTCTTCGCATTGCTTGAAGAAGCGCCTTTAGCGTCGGTGCAAAACGACGTCGTTCGAAGAAGCTTGGGTCGGTGACGCTGGTGATGCGAGAAGCGCAACCAGATTCTTCCTCCTCGAGCGCCAAACATAGGAGCAACCCCCCGGAAACGTTTCGTCGGTTTCCGCCACTTCAACTAAACATCAGAGCTGAAACCCCCCAAAAAGCTCTCGGATCCTCCATTTGTTACCGATATACCCGGCCCAATAACGTTTTTGGTACAGCCGGCCCAATAACTAATCTCCAACTCCACCAAAAATCATGTAAAGTGATATCCCTCGTCTTCAGATCTTATTTTTCCTTCAACTCGGCCAACGGTCCGAGCACATTTGGTTTTTATTTTCATTTTTTATGTTTTTTATTTTTTTTCTTAATATATGTTTTATATTTCTTGCAGAGAAAATAATGGAAAAAAAATCTAATTTCTTATAGTTTTAACTACATTTTTAACGAAATATTAAGAATTTTTTTTAGGGGAAAATCTTAAGATACATAAAACAGATTGAAAATTTAAAGAAAATTGCTTAGAAAACTTAACAAAGGAAACTATATATTAATTTAATGAATGACATTTGACATTTTAAAAGACAAAATAGAAAGTAAAATATTAAGTGTCATTCATCAAAATTGAATTTTTTGTAGAGTTATGTGAGATCTTTCACTTTTATCAATGAAATAGGACTTACATGACATAAATAATAAAGAAATTAATGATAAAAAATCTTACATAACTTCACACAACAAAACTCTAATTGATAATAATGTTATTTCTAAATTTTAGTAACGTTTATTTATTAAAAAAAATAACAACAAATCAAAATTTCTTACTGAAACATTGTGAAATCAAATCACAAAGTACATGGCACTAAACAAATATTCGTCAGTTCATGAAAATTCACACAAAAGACTAGATATATAACCTCAAAATTCACCGGATCAAACACATTTTCTTTATTTGTGTTATCTCCATGAAGGAGAAAAAAAAATATAAATTTGAGGAAAATGTGTTCAATCCTGGTGAATTTTGATGCTACCTTTTAGTCTCTATATAAATTTCCAGTAACCGACGAATGTTTATGGTGCTATGTGCTTTGTGCTTTCATAATTGATGTTTGAAATAGAAATTTGAATTTTGTGTTATTTTTAATGACGATAAATGTAGATATAAGGATTTTATCTTTAAAAATAAAAAATAGATACTAAAATTTACAAGAACATTATTGAATGAGGATTAAATAGAAGTAGTTAATAATTTATTACGTAATTACTATATTGTTAAATTAAGTCTAAGATTAGTCCATTTAACAGAGGTAAGATTCCACAACTTCATTATTCTTGTCATTTGAAGCTAGCTAGAAAATCCTTGATGCTATGAACTACATAACCTTATCATTGGAGAATATATTCGAAAAGAAAATCGTTGCTCTTTTCATAGTCAAAACGCCATTAGATATCGTGACGTTAATCTCAAACCCTTTATGAACAGAGGAATCTCCTACTTTTCCTTGATATATATACTATATTGCACCACAAAAGCATGCATCACACAACACACATCATCGAAATTTGTAATATGAATCATAAAATAACAAATTTCAACGAGTACCCTTTATTCTTTATCTGACATGATATGCCCTGCAAACTTCGATAGAATAAGTAGTGAATTTCGAGAATAGATGGGGGCTTCTCGTGTCCATGTAGGTTATGACTTAAGGGATTGACCCAAATAGACATTTTTACCATTTTGTCTTTATAGTTCGTATTATCTTGAGTTTGATTCTTGAATTTTTTTTATTATCTATAAATATTTATGCGTGTAATATTGCTTGAGACTCAAATTTTGAAAAACCAAAAGACGGAAATCCTTCATATAATCCAACCTTAAAATACCTTTATACCATTAATCCAAGAATATCATATCAGGCATTGCTCTATCAAATTTAATAAAGAATTAAAGAAAAGTTAATTTACAATATATGTCTGGGTGGAAAAACCATTGTAAACTTCGAATATTCTTTATTATTGAAGAGGCAATACCGTAATTTGTCACATCTTGATTCTTGAAGAGGCAATACCTTCATCACCTAATCCAGTCTTACGATCTATCACTGTTACTATTACATAAAAATACAAGAAAAAGAAATAATATAATAGGATAGGTATTTCATATTTGTTATTTTTTTTAATAAAACTACTGATCAGTTAAAGACGAGAAGCAAATAAACATCAATTTGCATTTGTAATTGCATATTTAATTTCAGAGTTTAAACAGAAAATAAATATTAGAGAAAGATTTAATTTTTCCAAATAACAACTTTCTAATTTTGTTTTTTAACATTACAAATAAGATTAATATATGATCGTACGTAAAGAATACAAGAAGTCTCGTAATAATGCGATCTAAATGCAGAAGGACCAACGGGGGTTGGTCCAAGTGGTAAGCGGCTTGGTATCGCTTAAGCATGATCCCGAGTTTGAGACCTTGTGAACGCAGTTATCCCTGCTGGGAGACACACCCGCCATAGCCAGGTGCGCGACCCGGGTCGACCCAGATTAGTCAAGGCTAAGATCTTGGATACCGGGCAGGCAACCTAAAAAAATAAATGCAGAAGGATCTACTCATGCAGAGAGAACAAATTTCTACATAGAGAATAAGAAATATAAATTTGTTGATCATGAGAAATAAACTTTCATTCATGAAAAATCATAACAACACATAAAAATTAAAAGGATTAAAAAAAATTTTAATAAAAAAATGAATGCATTCTAAACCTACCAACGATTCTAGGATTTGTTCATCGCCTAAAAGATATCAATAAATAATCATCTTTTCTATCAAACATTTTAACTATATGTAAAACCATCACCAAATGAATGAATATTCACAAAAAAAAATCTAAATTACTCACGAAGGCGATGATAAAATATCTAAAAAGAGATATCAAAAATACTCTCATCACTTGTAAAAGGAACAATAAGAAACAAAATCAACTAAAAGAGAAAGAAAATCGTAAGATGGTTATCAAAGGAGAAAGATGATACTACACTCAACAACATTCACCCGAGAAAAAAATAAAGAAAGAGAGATGAGAGAAAAATAAGAATTATTAGGTAACTAGAGTTTGTTTTGTTTAGGTAATGAGAAATATAAAATGAAATAGAGTTGACTGTATAAATAGGAGAAAGTGGCCAATACTAGAACCAGCCCTAATTTGTTTTAGAATTTGAAATACGGTTAGCCCCAATTTATCCGCAGCTCAAGAAAGATTGCAAAATGTAACAAAAAATATTTTCAAACATTAAAAATTTAAATCAACACATCTAATTCACCTTTATTCTTTCTCCATTTAAAAATTTGAATATGTAATTTAAAAATTAATTAGTTTTAAAATTTTGAATATGTAATTTAAAAATTAATTAGTTTAGTTAGTTTTTTAAATTTTTGGGAGGGGATAATAAAAAATAGATAGGTTGAGAAAAAGAAAAATAAAAAAAAACTAATTTAAAAATTATTCTTTAGAACTAATTTAAAGTTAAAAATTAGTTTAAATAAAAATCTACTTTAAAATATTTTATTTATCAATAACCACACAATATCTATCCAAAATTGGCTCTGTTATTCTACTTAATTAATTTTTTTTAATTTTTTTTTTAACATTGGCAATCACGAGAGAAAATATCCAATACTCGGAAGAATGGTTTAGAATTTGAATACAACTACTATATTTATCCGTGTGACGCGCACGAAGGTTAAACAATACAAATATAAGGTAGTTTAATATTATAAGGATATTGAATCATTTTGACATCACATGATAATTATAAGAATGATTGAATATTTATTTTAAAAGTAATAGTCGGAGATTAAATTTGTGTAATATTCATACTCTACAAGTTTGTTAACATTTCCGCTACACCTTCCCACCTTACATCCTATCACATACAAATTGCGTTACTTTCTTGTTTTTTTTCTTCCTCACTTTATACAAATTGTTTATTTGTTTAGTATTCTCACTCTCTGCCCCTATTAAACACAATCTTTGTTATTGTCTCCATCCCAATCCCTAATCGGGAACATTTTATTTACCAACTTGCAATTTTCTATGAAAAATATGTAATAATATATATATATATATATATAATAAACTTTAAAAAAAAACTATTACTACTATTATTTAGGCTTGATAGGTAAAGTTATGGATTTTCAAAAGTTGTTGAGCTCTCTTAACTTTTAAAACTTACTTTTAAACCGTCACAATAGTATTGTTTGATAAAATATGATAAAAACAGCTCTTAGTAAACAGAATTCATAAAATAATGTCCGGTAAATATACTATAAAATTACTTTTAAAATATAAAATGACTAGAATATGTATAAATAATAAAAGGATTGACGAAGGAGAATCAATATTTTAATGGATAAATGGATAAAGTTAGATTTCTACTTAAATTTAAAGTTATTTATTCTTTATTACATTTTAGTAAGCAAAAGCCAAACAAATTGTACCCCCTTGGTACATTGGCGCCGTTTGTGGGGGCTTTTTACTATATCCCACACCTTTTTTGGACCCTGAAGAATCTCTACCACCATGCCACCCAAACACACCAGAAAAGCATCTTGTGTCACAACATCCAGGGAGACCTACAGATCAATATCCATAGGAATCCACGTTCCACCTTCCCAACTACCTCCTTCTTCTCCCGAGCCAATAGCACCCCCACCTCCCCCCTGAACAAATCCCACCCCCACCACCCAGCCAATCGCAAGAACCACCTATAGACAGTGATTTACCCCCCGCCCTAGACCTTGCTGATGTGGTGAGGACCTAGGCAGAGAAGATTGCACGACTAGAAGTGGCTCTACTACAACTAACACAAGTAGAAAAGGAGAGGAAGAAGCTAAGAGAATTTTGCGTTGCAGCTGAGAAAGCCAAGAAGGACGCGGAGCAAAAAAAAAAAAACAAATCATACAAGAGGCTCGCAAGAGGAAGCGCCACATCGATGATCTTAACTGCAGTGATGGCCAAAGTCAATCATCAACAAACAAAGAGGCACAAGAATCCGTGTACAAGGTGTCCGCAGAAGTAAACACCCATGATGCTGAAAAAGCATGCACCAGGGTGAGGAAGGTGCAAGGGAAGGAGAATCACCCTTTTACAGATAAAATTCTCAACACGATGCCCACACACGGTTTCCGTCCTCCCATGGACATGGAACCGTATGATGAGACCACAGACCTTCAGTATCACTTAAATGCTTTTGGTCACAGGATGGAATTGGATGAAGCCTTAGACGCCATCCAATGAAAATTGTTCCTGATCACTCTGAGGAAAGGAGCCTTAGGATGGTTTAATGCACTCCCACCCAAGTGCATCCAATCCTTTGACGATCTGGCAGAGCATTTTTTGGCTAACTTTACCGTATGGAGGACAAAACCTAAGACAACAATAAGCTTCTTAGGAGTAATACAAAGAGGAGACTAGTCGTTTCTACCAAGAATGCGCCCAGGTGGAAGATTTGCAACCACAGGCAATACTAATGGGCCTCGTGAATGGGCTCAAACAGGGTAGCCCATTTGTGAATAATTTGTCTAAAAAAACCTCTGCGAAGTTTGATAGAGATACAAGAGCGGGCCGAAGAGTACTTATACCAAGAAGAAAGTATGTAGGCCATAAGAAGCAAACCTTCCCAAGATAGAGCCCAAGATGAGGGAGAAGGTCCGGGGAAGATCTCATGAGTTTCTCCAGGGAAACAGTAACCCCAGTCTGAAACAATAAATGCAGGATTCCCAATACTTTTCATGGTCAAGCATCAATACTTTTCATGGTCAGGCATTAGAAAAAACCGCTAAAAAAGCGTTAAAGAAATAATTCCCCTGAACTGATCACTCGAGCGCCAACAACAATCCACGGAAAGAAAATTTGCTTAAGCTCAGTACAAAATCGAGAACAATAAAATAACCAAGTCATAAGTCTAGTACAAAACCGAGAGTAATAAAATAATGAAGTCATAGCCCGGTACAAAATCGAGATCAATAAAATAACCAAGTCATAAGCCCGATATCAAACTGAGAGCAATAAAATCATAAAACGCATAAGCTCTGACAGAACAAATTCATGTTATCATATATCTCTAACACCACGGAACCCTCTTCTACGGAACAAATTTGATATGACACACACATATCTAACTCGGACCACGGAGCCTCACTCCGCACTCCGAGTTGGGGACTCCTGTTATAGACTGGGTCATTACGGCCCATCTTGGAACCTAAACCCGAAGTTCCATGAATCAACCCGACTCGAGTTATCACCTCGCCAACAATTAGAGAGATTCTCGCCTCGTGATATCCTCCCTCTAGGGAACAATGCTCCACAATCCTCATAGGCGAGATTCTCACCCTGTGATATCCTCCCTTCAGGGAATAATGCTCCACGGTTCTCGGAGGCCAACTCAATGGAAAGATTCCTGGGATAGCAGAATTCATGGCCACCACTCAGGTATTTAAACTTAAGCAACACACCAAGTACGCCCAGAACTCATCTCTCCCTTTGATTCCCCTATTGCTTCGAACCTTCATTGACTTAAGCGTCAGAGTCCTTGCAGGTACCCGTCCTAGCGACTCCAAACCAGTAGAGGAGCTCCATGATCCAAATTATACCCCTTCGATACAATAAGAGAAACATAAGGTGAATTTGTGTAAACTTGTAAAAAAAATGAATTTTGTTTTGGATAAAATTTTCTTTTTAATTTATGCTAAAAAGTTGAAAACGATTTTTTTAAATATTTTAATTATTTTTTAAAAATTAAGCTAAGTATATGTAAATTGATTGTTTTTATAAGAAGAAAAAAAGGGTATTATTTTTAGCCAAATTAATAAGATAAAAACACTACGAGCACGTCTAGTACTTTTCAAGGTCAAGGTCAGTTTCTTTTCTATACACCTTTGTTCTCTTACTTGACTTTGAGGAAAAAGTGTAGATTCCAATAAAAAAAGGGGAATTTTAATGACTTTGAGTCACCCGATTACCTATTTTTATAATCTTAATCAAAATTATTTAATCCAATAAAAAAATGTTAACTAAATCCACTAGAATATGTTTGGACCCCATACCCCTTTTCTCCCCCCAAAATCATTGTAACCAGCCTTTTTTTCTTTACTTTTAAATCAAAAAAACTCCAACACTAATCGGTCACCTCAGTTGATATAATATGTGCATGATACGAAACCCCACCACCCATACGCCACAATTATGAGGAGCAAAGCAAACGTTACTTTCTTTATCCTAAGTTTTATTTTTTCGAAAAAAATAAATAAATAAATTTAGATCCTCCATCCGAGAAAACCAGCTCATATGTTATGGTAAAACCCTAGTTTTGCTCAAAATCAAAGGGCATTCATGCAAAAACCCCATTTTGATAATTATTTGATTTAATTTTGATGCATAAAAGAGTTTTATAATTTTATTTAATTATTTGTTGTCATACGTAAGTATTTTAAAATGATAAATGTGATTCACTGTAAACAACATAGGGTTATAGATGTTCCAAGAAAAATATGAAAGTGAACCATATTTAACTAATTTTTTTTCTTATCAGAGTGTTTGTTCAATTTTTGTCAAACTAGTTATTCTGACCCACTAAAATAACCTATAAACTCCATCACACAATATAATAAAATTGAGTGGTTAAATTAAACGATATACTTTATGCAAAATGCACTATTGTTACTGTTGTGACATTAAATTGTTATTGTTCATAAAATATTATATTTGACTATATAATATAATAAAAATGAATCATCTCAATTAAAAAGGCACATAAATCCCAATTAAAAGCATGAGAGTATGAGAGCATCATGTTCTCTACTAAACTTGTCTCTTTCTCCCTCATAAAACATCAACATGAGAAAATATTACAGGAACTTAATCTTCTTTCATCTTAAAATAATGAAAAGTTGAAACAGGTAAAAAAAAACAATAATCAAAAGGTAGTGAATAGAGAGACAATGACAAAACAAAGTCATGTACAATTTTAAATTAGAAGGATCCATTAAAATAAATTGAGATCAATAAAATTAATATTATGTATAAGTCTTACTTTAATTTATTGTTTTAAGAGAGCATATTTTCATTTTTTTTAAAGTCCAAATCTTATTTTGACTATGTGGTCATATTGCTACAATAGAAAGGCTTGGACAGTTTTAACTTTCCTCGGTCATATTTTAAGTTTTCAAAATTATCACTCAAATAATATATTGTGACTTCAAACAATAACTACCTGATTTACATTTTTTCTACAAAGAAGTTATTATTTTATTGTTACTACAAAACATTTATTGTATGTTAACGTCACTTAGAGCGTCTGTTCCACTAGTTAGATTTATATTTAACTCTACTTTATTAATTTAATGATGAGATCTTTTAATTTAGATAAAAAATAAAAAATTAGACTTTACTTTAAAAGATTCTTGTTTGTGTTTATTAGTAGAAGATATGAAATATATTATTTGTACCCATTTACGTATATAAAAAAGAGTGTAAACATACACACATTCATTATTAAATGAAATTTTAATGGGGTTCATACGTTAAAGATGTCTCATCCAATAATAAATATGAATATATTAACATAATAATTCACACATGAATAATTACAAATAATTTTTTTTACAGTATGCCTCACCAATAACATTGAAATTTCGCTTGACTAACAATCAAATTATAGTCTAACCCGAACTAATAATAGTCATTCAACACCAAATAATTTCACTTTTTCTCTCTTTTTAATAATAAATAAAAAAGATACATATAATAAACGCATGTAACTGCAAAACACACACACACTGCTCTGAAATCATAACATTCACTCACCGGCAACACCAGCTACCGGTGGAACCCATTATCAATCACAACCTCTCTCTCTCTCTC